>JAMZAV010004008.1:0-61692 GCA_024449915.1 Sweltsa coloradensis
AAAAAAAAAAAAACGATTTTTAGGCAACCCAAGCAAAAAAAAACAAAACCCTTTTTTTAGTGGGCTGTGGGTACAAAGAAAATTATCGAGATGTGGGGAATGTCAAATTTAAGCGACTGAAAAAAAAAAATCAATTTTCCGGCTGCAAAGCATTTTTTTTTTGAAAAAAGCATCCTCGTAACAGGGGGAAATTTTTCCACTCCACCCCCGAGGATGCTTTTTTTTTTTTGGGGGGCGTACTAATTGCACGAAAGACCTACTTTCAAAAAATGGGAAAAAAGGGAAATGAAAAAAAAAATCATTATTTTTGGGGGCATATGCAGTCGTTTTCCCCTATATAAAAAAAAAAGTATGGGGGGGCTATCCTCGGGGGGCCCACCCGACGATTTTTTTTATATGGGATAAAAAAGGGGGGGGGGGGGGGGTTTTTGGTGGCGGAAAAAAATTTTTAATAATATAGACCCAATGTTTTGAGGGGGCTTTTTTAAATTTTTCAGCTTGCTTTTTCCCCCCCCCCAACTTATACCACCCCCGTTAACTTCCTTTTGCCCCCCATTGGAGGCAAAAAAAAATTCTGGGTTTGGGTTTTTTTGAAAACCAGGCGCCCCTTTTTGATGGAGTTTTCAACAGGATTTTCCCTTTGGGGGAAAAAGGGAAATTTTTTATAAAATGACCGGAAAAAAAAATGGGTTTTCAGGCCCCCCAAAAATTTTTTAAAAAAAAAAAAAACTGTGGGGGTTTTTTTTTAAAGGCTTACAAAAAAATAACTAAAAAAATTTCGAAAAAATGGGGCAATACCAGGAAACCACCCGTTTTTTTCAGTTTCGGCAAAAAAAACCCAAACAAGGGGGGTTTTTTTTTTTTTCCAAAATTTTTTTGGGAAAAAAACCCCTTCTTAAAAAAATTTTAAAAAGGGTTAAGGCAAGTGGCGGCCCCCCTTCATGGTTTCACTTTCCGATGAATTTAAAGTCAAATGTTCAAGTTTTAGGAAACGTGGAAGGGAAAACCAAAATTAGTTTTCCTTTTTAAAGATTTAAAAAAATTTTTAATCCCCGGGGCAAAAAAGAGCTATAAGAAAGCTTTTTTGCTCAAAAACGTTATGGGGAAAAAATTTGGGCAGAGGAACGACCTTATAAACATAAAATAGTGGACTTTTATATGAAGACATGGGTTTGAAATACTTGGAAATCCCACAAAACGATGTCAGCAGTGTGGAACCTTTTTCTCAGAAAAAAACAAAAGATGTTATTTAGCGGTTTGGGACTGAGAATGAAAAACGATGAGAGGACACCTTCTGCATCTACAAATGTTTTTTTGTTTAATGCCGCATTCACTACAGCCCTGGCAAGAAATTTAACACTCTACCAGCTACCTGGAAGATGCTTGGTGACCGTTTTTTTTTATACTATGATACGGATAGTAAATTTTTGTCAGTCGACCCGGGTGTACGAGGCACCAGAAATAGGTGACTTCCTCGGGGATTATGACGAACGAGCTTTCGAAATTTTGGAGACGGGATTCCTTCCCCACTCTGAAGTTTTGTCAGTGGGGGGGTCCCAAGGGAATTATTCTTATAAGGTGCTATGTGGGGGGAAATACAATGACAACAAAGACTTATTTGTAAAAAAGTTTTCGAGGTTTATCCACTAAAAATATTTTTGCATCTAAGATCGTTTGGGAAAAACCTCGAAAAACAATGAAAAAGAATATGACACTTTGCAAAGGGCCCCACCCGTCACTGTTCACAAACCCCATAAAGATTGCCCGGATCCCCAAAAAATTCAAAAAAGTAAGCCGTAAAAGAGGATAAGCTATAACAGGAACAGTTCGTTAACAAAGAGGCGGCGCATTGAAAGAGTTTGATACCTTGCCATATGGCTTTTTTAAAACGCCCGCGTCCAGTAATGAAGAGAAAAGCTCATGTAAATAATAATAATCATAATGTTTGTAAAAAAATATCCTGAAATGAAACCTGTAAAATCATGGAAGATGGCATTTGTAAAATAATGTTGAAAAAAAATACTTTCCCCAAGATTAAACACAAATTTTCGTTAATGTAGACTCATTGCTTGTTGTACATACTATGAAATATTGCCAATAAGGTAAGGAAAAAATTACTTTTTTGCTTGTGTAAATATAGGGGTTTTTTTTCCAAGCAATGGAGTTACGCCACCATTTCTTCCATGTGGGACCTTTCCCCCCCTTAAAAAAAAAAAAAAAAAAGGAACCCCCCCCAAATGACCTGGGAACAACTTTATGCACGCAGTGAGGGCGGGGCTTTTCATTACTCAAAAGTAATCAGGTCATGTTGGCTAACAAATTGAATGCCTTTATTTAAGAAAAAAGGGCGTCATAAGTAACAATAACAAGCTCAGTTTTGATTGCCATATGATGGGGTGACCGCAAGTGGGAAAAACAAATCCACAATTTACGGCATATAATTTGCGGTTCCTTACTAGGGCCTTGCTTAAGGAAAAATCCACACATTTGTTACAAAAATTCATGCAACAAAGGGATCTACCCAGCACTCTGGGGAACAAAAACCAAAATAACTAAGCAGTATGTGTGGTCGTTACTACTGAATGCAGATCTCTACGAAGAAAAAATGAAAAATAAACCACTAGTTACGTTCTTCACAAAAAGGCGGGATTACACAACTGTAAAGATTTTCTCACCACATGGGGGAAGGTCGCTAAGGTTATATAGGTCTATAAGAACGACTATGAATGCGCGAAGGCTGATGCAAAGAGTTGTGGGATTCTATTTTTACCCAAAGGCGGAATCAACCATCATAAAGGAAATTTGCAGTCTATTCATAAGGGTGTTTTATCTCAATAAAGATGTATTCCATCAAGGGACAAGGGTGACGCAGGAGAAACAATTTACTTAAAAACTTCTCACTAACTTCAGTATTGTTTTCAAAAATTTCAACGTCGATCGGGCCCAAAAAATATAATGTGCCGTTCATATGTCAAGACAAAGGTTTACTCCTGACACCCTCTAATTTTGTGTGCGAAGGGCCTTTGAAGATGCAAAACCATCTGTACCAACATGCGGATATTCTCATATATTTTGAATTGCTAAAATCAATTTTACAAACCCAGGGATTATAATAGGCGTTCAAGAACTTCATATTTCCAGATGAGTATAAGGGCTATTGTTAATAGTGTATTCTTACCCCAAAAAAAAAAAAACTTATAAAAAAAACAATGAGATAGTAGCAACATAAAATTTCAAATCAGTCGAGCAATTACCATGTTCTAGTTAACCCAGTTTACTGAAGGCCTGCAGATTATGCTCCGTGTTTCTTCACCACATGCAAAGTACTCATATTGGTCGGCACAAGTCAATTATTAAAAAAGCTGTTGATGCTCTAGGCACTTTATAAAAATTCATCCATTCTGTGATGTGTGCTGGACAAAACACTTTAAAAGGGACTGTTAATCGCCTTTACATAAAAAAACTCTCAGGAGAGGAAGGGTAGTGGACTCGACTCGGGAAACCCACAGAACAAGGCTAGTTACGGGAAACTCTTGTGTAACGTTCGCGGTGACGAAAACTGGAAAGAAAAAAAAAAGAAGGAGCTTCTTCTAATTTCGAACAAAAAACCCAGGACGGGTGGCTGCATTATCTCCCTATCTTTGACTGCGCCTCTTATAAGCGGTCTCTTAGGAAAGGTTTATTAGGAATCATGTGAAATCATGAGCAAAAGAAAAAAAAAAATGTAATCATTTGGGACCCTGATTTTTAACACTAGGGGACGTATATTCAACAATAAAACAATGCTGCGAGGGGGAAATCTCCCTGTAAAATAATACATCAAAGACGCTGTAAATACTCACTGGACCTGGAAAAATTGGGACTGGCATATTAAAAGCTAATCAAGGCCATCTTCACAGATGATAGGGAAAAAGTGCGTTTAAAAGCTATAAAACCAAAGTACCTCACGTTCTCTACCCAAACTATGACCACACGTTGAATTGCGGTAACTCCTATGCCATACCCTAATTATTAGTGAAAGAAAAAAGGGCAAAGTGAGAAAAGAAGAGTTAGGAAAAAATATGACAAAAAAATGAATAAAAACCATAAAAAACACAATATGGAGGGGAAGGATGAAGAAGCAAATCCAAATCAAAGAGGGGGAACTTTATAAAAAAAAAAAATTTCAAAAACCCACTTAAAAATCCATGTTACCATAAAGGAGTAAGAAAGATAAGCCGAGTTAATGCATGATTAAAAGACCTTGCCACAGTGCTGAAAATTCATAAAAAATTTAAAGCGGATAATGTAGGGAAAGGTTCAGTGTTCGTGGGGGAAAAAAAAAAAAACCTTCTGGGTACACAAAAATCAAATCACTTGATCCTTCATATAACCTGCGAGGTAGTAGGCGTAATAATGGAAATAAGAAAAGTTTCACCTCCCTAATGCGTTGGGAAGGCATTTAGCCAGTAGTTTTGGTCGGCAGAAAACTTAATATATGCTCAGATATATATCAGTATAAGCTATAAGACGTAGAAAATTTTCATTCAGGCAACTCTGGGCACTCTCATAGAGGGACTACAACTACATCGTCAAAGAGATGACACTTGCGCATAAAAGAATAAATAAACAAAAGCGTTGATCCAACCCTGGCAACACGGTTTAAATTCTAGAAAATGAAAGCCCAAAAAAGGGACACGTTTCAATTCTTTCAAAGAATGATTATATTTTAACAAAATGATCCCTCGAACCCCATGGGTAGGGGATATATCCCCTCTGCAGATGCATTATGGATAAAGGACCACAAAATAAAAAAGTGGTCAAAAAACTGACGGTCGTTAAAAATGGCTTTTCAAACCAAAGATAGGCTTTACACCAACTCAACAGAACCCCTGACAAGGAAAAAGCGATTTTCCACCGCAAATAACAAGTAAAAACAATGTCCAAAAACAACAGTTAGATGAATTATATGCCAAATTGCCCCCGGATCTTCAAAAACAGATATGCCTAAATCACTTCAGAAAAAACTAATTGGGGACAAAAAACTAAACTCTTAAGATATTTGCTATCTAACAGTAATATTTTGATGTATTTAGTAAAATAATGCATGCGAGGCAACTATGCCTTTCTGCGTAATTAAAAAAAAACTGAGTGTTAGAAAAGTTCACTCGAGGCATGAGAAAAAAAAAAATTGGAGTGGTCAACAAGATAAACAAAGGGGAAAAAAACCTCATTAAACACCTTCAAAAAAAAAACAGATAAAGGAAAAAGTAGGCCACGTTTCATATTCGAATAAAAATCAGAAACCCTTTTTCAGTCGTTTTCTCAAGGATAAAAAAATCATTAAACTTAACCTAATCACAGCTTAACTAAAACCCCAGGGACACCAAAAAGCGAGTATCTGGGGAAACGCTTAAGACAGGACTTTGAAAACAAGGATTGTGGGCGTTATTTGTACATACATACAAAACTTTGTACCGCTATGTTGATATTTATTATTGCCAACAGCTTCTTTTACATGCTCTTAACAATCACCACATACACAGGTGATGAAAAAAAAAATATATGGGACGCACTTGCGTGGCATGTAAAAGAATGATAAGCAAATTAATTTTATTGAAACCAAAGTATGGGAAAAAAAAATTTAAAAATGAAGGTCCCTAACCTATAGGTATCAACAAAACAAAAAAACTGCCTTCAGGAAAACATAAATTTCAGCAATAAAAAAACAGGCTTAGCTAGAAAGTATAAATGCCAAAGGAGGAAAAGCCTTTACTTTGGAAAAAAAGGGCTTTGAGAGGATATTAGGTCTGAAGGAGCAAAATATTCCGTGTTCTCAAAACGCGAATCAATTCCCACACGAAACTGCTCCAGGTATATATTATAAATCATTCGTGGACTTACAAAGGAGAAGCAAATTGAAGAAAAAACATTATGAAGTTGGATTTGCAGCAAGGTAATAAGGGGACTGCAGGAAAAAGAAACAAAATAACTACCAATGAAAAATTAGAAATTCAAGAAATTAGTTGATTCCTCCAAGCAAAGGGGGGGCTCAGAAAGAAAAGTGTTAAGGTCCAATAATAGTGGAGACGGTTTAATCCTCGAAAAATTATTTAATTACGTAAGGCTAACTGTTTCTCCAAGTTATTTACATATCCTGAAATGAAGTGGCTTTTATATGCTGACACTTAAAACCGAGTAAAACAAAAGGCTCTCATGGATAAAAAAACATTTTGGAAGGAAATTAAATTACAAAAACAAATAGCACAACCCTATATCTACGGCAAACTGAAACAAAGCATTCCTGAATAAGGGAACGAAACTAGTGGGCGTTGGGGAAGGTAAGCCCTTACAGAGTTTCCAACTATCCCCCACAAGGGGAGAGACATATACTGGATGTGATTTGAATAAGGTAAGTAATGAAAAATTCATAAAAGGCTACTAGGCTTTACTGTCTGGAAACAATGGGTAAAAAACAAGGATAACTTAGACAAATAGGAAAAAGGCGGTTTCCAGTAAATCGGCCTTGGATATCCTAACAATAAATACGCGGTAAAATACTTTTGGAAATCTGCAGGTTTACACGGGGGAGGACCAGCTATTGGCCCAACTCTTATAAAATCGGTTGGTAATTTTTCAAAAAAAGTGAATACAAACAAACTCAAAGGTACATTTACTTTGGACAATAATAAAACTTGAGTGAAAAATGTAGGTTAAAAAGGCAGGGTTCAGTTTTAACATTTTAGTACCAGAGCGTAGCACGTACAAACTGCGGATATGAACTGATATTTGGGAATACGCCTAGGATATATATGAGCGCCTGTTTGCAAGGGACATCAGGTATGGGGGGCGGGACCTGGGGGGAGATGGGGCAACCAACAAATTTCATTATATTGGTTTTTACTAATGGGCAAATTATCATTCTTGAACCCACAAAAATCTTGTAAGGGTGATAACTGTCGGCACCTCTGTTAACGTGATGGTAAGATAAAAAAAATTTTATCCCAACATAGGCAAAAGCACAGTTTTGGAAAGAATAGATATTATTCAAAAAAAAGCAGAGTTTGACGTTGCCACTTACTTTTTCCCAAGTTCTCAAAGCGTGAATCAGCACCCAAATAGGGAAAAAATAGATTTAAGGGAGGCAGGTACAGGGGACCAATCACAGATGCCAATTCAGTGGGTCCCGGAGGGGGGGGACTTTCATCGGGGATTACTACCACTATTCGTCGGTCGCTCCAGTGTAAAAGAAAGTAAAATTATATAAATTTCAAAAATGAGGCCCAAAAAATTTGCAAAATTGGAAAATCATCTACATAAAAATATATATGTCTGAATCCCTTCACGCATGAGGGCGCAAAGAGGGCGGTAAGAGTTTATAAAGGGGCTTCCTCCAGTATCCAGAAAAAGGTTCATGGCATAGGGAGTTTTTTTCCTACCAGCGCGCGTCATCTTTCTGGGCGCTTGCCTTTTTCCAAAAAACCATTATTTGAAAAAGCCCCACGCGCCCACGCAAAGAAGCTCTAGGCGTGGGGGGGGACATTAAAGCATTAAAACAAACCAGGGCGCAACTTAACTTGGATAAGATGTGGGCACAAAAATAAAACAAAAAAACAGCCCAAGGGGCGGAGGGTTCTCTTAAAGCACGACTTCAAAAAGAAAGCAGGCGGGACAATTTATGAAAACGGGAAAAAGGGCTGATACACTGCCGAGGAAAAAACTTAGGAAAGGCGGTATGTGAGGCGCAGGGTTCTTTAAAAAGAGTGGAAAAAACAAAAAATCATTCGTCATCGCGGTCATTTTCGTCTAATCTGGGCCACTCCGCGTGTAAAAGGACCTAAAAAAAAAATAAAGAAGCTATTACAAGAAATAAACCTAAAAGGTTGCATCGCTAAAAAGTTGCTCAAGGATATATTCTTTCGTATAATTCATGAGTACCTTTTTTACCACAACCAAATTTTTCTGTGGATTTCAGTGGTAAATTCAGGGAAAACTTGGATTCACTGTTTTTGCTCTTTCCAGTCCACACCAAAAAGCAAAGGGCATTGACTGAGGTGAAGTGGGTTTACCATCCGAAAAAAACAAAAACTATTTTCCAGCATTAAATGGGGAAAACACTGCTTCAAAATTGATTTTGTGTTCAGCGGTTCAAGGAGAAGAGACTAACATCGATATTCTTAAGGCCCCACAGACTCTACTCTTGGTCGATGCCTCAAATTAACCAAGGGGGAAGATGGAACCCGCAAACGTGGCCGCTGACTGGCGCTGATGTGAGGCCTGTAAAACAATGGGGCTACCATTCGCTTTTTGCGTCAAGTAAGAATGCTATTTTGGAGTGGGAAAAAAAAAAAAAAACTATTTCATCATTTTTCATCAACAAGGACCGTACTGCCTATAGCGCTTTCATGGAGGCTAACCCTTTTGAAATTATTGGATTTGCACCGAGTCAAAAGCGTCCCACAGGTTAAAAAAACTTACTGCGGCTCCTTTTACAAGGGACCAACAGCTGGTAATAATGATGACTTGCTGAATAATTAAGGCATGAAGAAACGCATCGAATTTCACTAAATAGCTAGTGCTACTGTACAACTAATGGAAATATAAACCATGATCTATTTAATTCAAAGACCCGGTTTTTATGAATGCGTTGATATGCGAATAAAACTTCACAGACTAAAGCATTCATTTAATCTATATGTCAAAAGATGGTACTCCGTGAAGATCAAAGATAATAATCTGCACAGTCTACTTGTACGCAGAGTCCGTGTAAATCACTCTGTGCTACTTGCACATAATACTCACACTTAAAAAAAGTCAAACTGCAAAATACCCTCTTACACGAGTTAGACTAGATAAACCATAGACGATACTTCAGGGTGTACAAAGTTAAAACCCTTGATAATATTTTTATGGTCAATTTCCCCCCCCTTCCCCCCCCGCAAAGCGTGTCATTATTGGTTTGATCATTGAATTCAGCAATGAACGGAGATTTAAGAAGAACCCCTTTAAATTTTAACATTTTGATTGCAATCAATTTGCATCTACGCCAGATTGGACAAAACACTTTCCCGTCAAAAACCATTACAGCCACAATTTATGATACTAATCAGTTCATGTTCGCCATATCATATACCTACTGTATTCAGGCACTAGGAATAACAATTTCAAGATGAAAGGTCATGATATATACCAGAGAAGATTACCCTCAAAGGTTATTGTCCATAATAGGCATTTTTTGATCTTTACGCTTCGGGACTGTGAGTAGTGCCGGATTACCAGTGGTGTCATTCAAGGGCGCAATGGGGAAGTATAGTGTTAGTAGGGTAAATCCAAGGGGGGACTACTTACGTATCTGCAAAGCGATCGGATTGGCAATAATCATATAATGCGAAATTTTGAATAAACCTGCTTTGAGATAGATCCAGCATACGTACACGTATATTCAGTGGGACTTACAAACAATAAACGTTAAATATATTACAGGAGCGCCGTAGAAGATTTTTACTCTAGTCATCTCTTGGAGCATATACATCCATGAAGTGCACGCTTGATTTCAAAGGGCTTAGCACCCACACATGTGAACGGATTTATCATCAAATCGCGGAATTAGGTCTATTCTTAAGTCATTCAAACATTAAAAGTCAACACTGATATTCAACAACCACCATATGAAGGACATTAAGGTTTACTTCGAGAGGGCAATTCAAGGGAACAAAGGTAATTCCCATGCAGGCTAGAGGGAATAAATTCATCCATGGGTATCAAAATAGTCTAGCCTAGGTACGTTACAGTCATGCGAGGATGGCAGGAATATTTCTACTTGTAGGGCCACCATTAACCCCAAAAATAACCACTCTTTATTGCAAAAGGAAATGGAAAAAAGCTCTAACTACTTTTGGCTGGCGGACAAAAAAAAATCTAGGAGGGTTCTGTTGCTCGATTTGCATTGACATATTAGGGGCGTAATGTCGAGTTACTAAAAAAAAAACCAAACCTGGAGTTAATTTTAAACAGTTTACTTACTGTTTGCAACATCCATAAAAGAATCACAAATATTGGAAAATTCGATGCATTACAGAAACGTGTTCTAAAAAAATTCGCTGCCATGCGTAGCTATTGGAAGAATGCCGTCGACGTTACTAATATGAGGAAAATTTATTCGGGCTAGGGGATGAAAAACATTGAAACAATTTCCAAAAATGTAATAATGTAAAAACCTGAAAAGATATCATGCTAGCACGGCGATCTTACGTATCAGTCCATAGGAATGGATTCGCTTTGCATGCTGTCCATTTTGCAATGTGGAAAAAACTGTTCAGCCAGTGAGTCACCTTACAAAGGGGACATAAAACCTCAGGGAAGGAACATTAAAGCGCTGGAGTCCACCGCATAAGTCCCATTCATTACTTGGGAAGACCCTACTTCAACCGATAAGCCGCTTGTGGAATATTTGAGGTACAAAAAAAAAAATAATAGGTACACCGTTGGCACTTGGAAAGCGATATTAGGCCCTCTTCTGAGTCAGATAGCCCTACACGGGCGACCATACTTGGCCAGGGCATTTTGTGCTACAGGCGGGGAGACACAACATACAAGAAATGGGTCAACGCCCAGGCTGTAACTTGATATCGTCAATACAGGGACTCTCAGATGGAAAAAAACCTGGGATTTCCATTGGTAGCCATCTTTAAGTTGAACAAAGTATGAAACAGACGGTGGGAATTTTTTGAATAAAGTTACGGAGACTAGCCCCACCCTATGATGCAAAGAACATCGCAAAAAAAACCCTTTTCTTGGATTTCCGGCCATTAGCTCTACATGAGATCTATACAATAAGTATGGAAATCTAGTACCACAAGGTTTTACCTCTTTTACAAGTGTGTGGGTTGAATAATTGTGTAGTGGTAAAATTTAACCTCATAAAAGCACAAGGAGGAGTTCTCACTTTTCCAAAGGAATTTTTATACGATGCGGATATATAAGAAATACACCATAATCTCAATAATGAACAAAATTTTTACAAAGCGAAACGTTTTGTGTGAAAAATTTTTTTTAGTAAAAGTTTAAAAACCCAAAACGCTAAAAAACACCTTATTGAATAAACTCCAACCAGTGGTAGTCCCACGATACCGGTGCGAAGGGGCTTTAAACACTAGTTTACTAAATAAATAAAAAAATGGTGTAGATGTATTTGAAAAAACTTTGGTCTCTCATATGGTTTTTGCCGATCTTATTTATTTATATGTTCCTTAACTTAATACCCTTCATAAGTAATTGTTAAAACGGCCATCCATCGTTTTGGTCAAGGGTCTGTTATTGGCTAAGCAAAAAAGTATACCATGGGAACATGTCTAGTATCGGACGTCATAGACGTGCAGTTTCGACATTTGCATGGAAATAGAATAGGGCGGAAAGCTCCACGAAGAGCTTCGCGTAGCTGCCCACTAGGGGAGCGCTCTATCACCAGGAGGCTAGTGGAGGAGGTCTAAGAGCGCAGTCAGTCCAACGCGGTCTTGACGCTCTGGTCGTGGGGGGACAGCCGCATAAACCAAGTCAGTGTCCTCTCCAGCCTGCATCCACATGAATTTTCAAATCGGGACTAAACCTCACACAATTACTGTCTTGCTGTGAGCCTACGCCTGCATAAACGTAGGACAATTCTCAAAAAAAGTTACGCTTGTTACTTTTGTAAAATAAAAAAGCGTGTTTTCTTTTATTATAATTGGGCTTGGTTGTACGAAAATTGCTGGTGGTCGGATTTTCCAATTGCAGAGATGGCTTCCAAAAAAAAAAACCAGTTATATGTAACAAAATCCAATGGCAAAAAAGGAACAAGGACTTCAAAGCTCATATATTTCGATGAGTATAGGGAAGTCAAAAAAAAAACCTTACTTCGTGAAAAATGGAAAGCTACTCAATGATTACGTCTTTAGTATGGGGTGAAGATAGCAGAACAAAAATCGTTACCAGAAACAGGAGATTAGGGGACCCAATCACCTCTGTTCTTGTTGTTATAATAATCATCACGGTAACTTAATTGTGCATGAGGGACTCAAAATCGTCAATAATGGATGGTGTATACCTTGGAAAGAAGTGTCGTTGACTGCTAATGAACTTGTAAAGATATTCCTAACAGTGTTTCACATATACATTGATGCTTGAAAAAAAACTGCAGCTATCGGCAGATATATTAAACAACGTAAGGTTACTTAATATCTTAAGAGGCATTAAAGAACAACATACAAAAAAAAAAATACATTGATGCGGCATTGTTCTTTAAATGGGCAAAAAATATGGGACATGTTGCCTAACATATGTTAGGTTCTTCAGAGTGAGTTTGTGAAGGCCACCCGTATTGAAAACGTATAGGTTAAAGCAGAAAGAAGAACATCACTGTGATATAGGAAAAGGATCTTGCTAGTATTGAAAAACTTGGACTAGTGCACTTCAATCTTACTAGCGAAAGTGGGTTGGGATGTTTATGCGGCTAGCGTGGATAGGTTATGTAAAAATTCGTGGGTTATCAAATGTTACTAAAGTGCAATATATTTAATCTAAAAATAAAGATTTAGTTACTATACCCACATATGGAATAAGGTCTATGACTTCTATATAAAATCTTATTTTCAAAAAACCCTAGAAAATGCCATGAGTTGTTACCCAAGGTCCCGTCATCTTTTTCACACACTCCGATAGCGCTATTAGTCACTGGACAAAAGATCTAGCTCGTAACTCTTGGTAGAGCGGGTCCACTCAATATAGGTGCTGTACTAGGGGGAAAGGTCTTGACATGCGTTTCCAAAAACCAAAAAAACTCTTTGGAAATAGTCTCTGGACATGGTTTAGCATGAGACGTCACTCATGGTTAGGTCTAAAGTTAGGTTTAAAGAAAGTGGGTACACCTCTCCTCTTGTGTAGCGTCCGCATCTGAAGAAAAAAACAAAAAACAAGTTCACATAACAGTTTGCGTGGATCACCATCAAATGTTAAAGGGTTTAAAGTTGAGGTTAACAAATAGGTAAGGCCACCACTCTAGTGTCAGCTATTTCCGCCAATCTTGGAAGAACACAACAAGTCGTAGGGAACAGGTTTGCATGAACGTCTTGGTGAGTTAAAAGTTAGGTTAAAAAAATGGTCACCCTCTTTGTGCAGTGTTCCGCCAGGCTTGAAAGAAGTTAGGTTTCTAAATGAGGTCCCACAATCTTGTAGTAGCATTCGCCATCTCTGAAATTTAAAAATAATTCATAAATCAAAAAAATTTTTTAACCGATAATTATAAAAATAAATTTCAGCATAATTAACATTTTGGGCATAAATATTAACGGCAATCTAAAAAATAATAAAAGTGTATGATTAAATTTAAATTTTTGGGCATTATAATTAAAAAAAAAAATTCGCATCTAAATAATAAAAGACAATTTGCATAAATTAATTAATATAGTAAGGGGTAAATTTAACATAAAATCTGCATATTAATCTACAGGGCGAGCATTACCTTATGGACAACCGCAAGTGAGCACCGTACACCTCTACCTTACTTGAAAACACCAGCCATATAGTTAATAGGTAGAAGGGATTGAATATTACGTTATTACCAGTGTTCATTCAACCCTTTACTAATTCGTCCCGCAACACAAAATGAGTAGGTTATCCCCAACATATCGTATTTTTAACAAAATTTGCAAAAAAATCAGTTCTGAACCCGCCATCGCGTCCTCCCTATTATGTGCCGCGAAAGTGCTCCGAGGCTAATGTTCTTTATATAAGGGTACATAGTTTTTGAGTTTCGCTCCGTCTCCATTTGTTCAGTGTTTACCCCTAGATCTAAGAATAAATCTATAGAATTTCATTTCCCCCAAAACAAGTAAAAACTAATTTAAGAGTATATAAATGGAATATCACAAAGAGTATCCGCACATACGGGCACAAAAGGGTATTTAGGCCTTATGATAGGCCAGTAAACTGGGCAAAGGTTTCCACCAAAAATAAAGATGCTTCGTCTAAAGCAGGTGAACGTAGTCCCCCACCAACTACCTCTCCATATTAACAAAAAAATAAGAATAATTACAGCTTTCTAAAACAAATGATACTCATTTTTAAAAGTTGCCTCGCTCAAAGCTTACTATACAAAAAAATTCATAGGAAAAATTGCAACAAACAACAGTTGGAAAAAAAAATGGGGTTCCCCTAAAGACGGGCGGGAAAGTCAACAAACAGTAAAATGTTAACAGCGGCTTTTAGCGGATGCTATGGGATCGGGTTTATTTGATATTTATGTTTACTTCTTATTCGGCAGGGCAGGGGTTTCGATTGCGTTAGGAAACAACCACTAATTAAATACATTTTTTAATTGATTGTTTTATAAGTTCGCATATGAGACTATAATTTGCAAGATTCCTGAGGTTGCGTGCTCCCTTTAAATGCGTTCTCTAGTAGGATCACGTTACCCTGGAAAACAGTAATATTAAATATAACAAATTATCAAAAATCAGTAGTTGAAGATGAAAGCTTCTGGGGTTTTTGGAGTTCGAATAGGTAGCGTGGGCCTTATACCAACACCAGGATCTTGTCCGTATTCGCAATGTCTCGATGGTGTATCGGTGTATTCATAAAACTTTCATCGCACCAACCACAATCACACCCACATCACGGGCGAGCGGCGAATTAGCGGGGGGGGGACGAACCAGAGCGAGTCTTCTCCCACAACCGAACCACAGAGGGGACAAAAACAAACTTGAAGAAAATGAAGCAAAATGCCCCTTGGAGCTAAGACTACCCTGCAAAAACAATTTTTTAAATGGCTGTTGTACGAAAATGCTGGTGGTCGGATTTCATATGCAAGAGTGCTTCAAACCATATGTACAAATCCAATGTGCAAAAGGAAAAGGACTCAAGCTCAATCTTCATGAGTGGAGTCAACTTACTCGTGAAATGGAGCTACTCAATGATTACGTCTTTAGTATGGGTGAAGATGCAGACAATGTACCAGAAACAGAGATTGGACCCTATACCTTGTTTGTGTATAATCATCACGGTACTATTGTGCTGGGACTCAAATCTTCAAATGATGGTGTATACCTTGGAGAAGTGTCGTGCCGTAATCTTGTAAGATATTCTAAAAGTGTTTCACATTTATTACATGATCTTGAACTGAGCTATCGCGATATAAACACGTGGTACTTTAATTTTCTTAAGAGCATTAAAAACACATATGATGCATTGTCTTTAATGGCAAAATTGACATGTGCTACATATGTTAGTCTTCATGAGTTTGTGAAGACCCGTATTGAACGTATAGTTAAAGAGAAGAAGAACATCACTGTGGATATAGAAAGAATTGTGTATGAACTTGGTAGTGAATTCATCTACAGCGAAGTGGAGTTGATGTATGCGACTGCTTGATATGTACTGTAAAAATTGTGGTTTCATGTACTAATGTGATATATTTAATAAATAAGATTTGTTATACACATGAATAAGTCTTGACTTTTTAAATTTATTCACCCTAGGAATGCCATGATTCCCAGTCCTTCATCTTCACACACTCGATGCATGTCCTGACAAGTCTGTGTATGGTGGCGTCACTCAATGCCTGTCTTGACAAGTCTTGACATGTTTGCAACCAAACTTGACAAGTCTTGACAGGTTTGCATGACGTCATCATGTTAGGTTAAGTTAGGTTAAAGTGGTCACCCTCTTGTGTAGCGTCCGCCATCTTGAAGAAACAAGTCTCAACAGGTTTGCGTGACGTGTGGTTAAGTTAGGTTAAAATGGTCACCCTCTTGTGCAGTGTCCGCCAGCTTGAAAAAAGTTAGGTTAAAGAGGTCACACTCTTGTGTAGCATTCGCCATCTTGAAATTAAAAATTCATAATTAAAAATTTTACATAATTAAAAAATTTGCATAATTAAATTTTGCATAATTAATTGGTCAATTAAAAAAAAGTGTATGATTAAAATTTTGCATAATTAATTAGGCGGCATCCCTTTGACACCCCAGTGCCGTACACTCTACTTACTTGAACACAGCAATGTTTGGTAGAGGGTTGAATATACGTTTTCCATGTCATTCCAACTTCTATTGTCGAACCACAAATGAGTGGTTCCCAACATCCGTATTTTACAAATTTGAAAACTAGTTCTGACCGCTATCGTGTCTCCCTTTATGTGCCGCGGTTCTCCAGCTAATGTTTTATATAGGGTACATAGTTTTGAAGTTTCCTCCGTTCATGCAGTGTTACCCAGATCAATAATTAGATCATTTCCGCAACAAGTAACTATTTAGAGTAATAAGGAATCACAAGGTATCCGCACAACGGCACAAAGTATACGCTTTGATGGCCAGTACGGGCAAGTTCCACAAAATAAAGAGCTTCGTAAAGGGAACTTAGTCACACTACCTCTCATATTAAAAAATAAGAAAATACAGCTTTCTAAACAAATTCTCATTTTTTAAAGTTCCTGTCAAAGCTACCTATACAAATTCATAGAAATTAACCAAACAAACAAGTTGAAATGGGTTCCTAAGACGCGGAAGTCACAAACAGTAAAATGTTAACAGCAGTGTTTTAGGGATGCTATGGGATGTTTATGATATTTATGTTTACTTCTTAATTCGAGCAGGTTTCGATTGCGTTAGAAACACAAAGTAAAATACATTTTTAATTGATTGTTTATAAGTTCGCATATGATAACTATAATTTGCAAGATCCTGAGGTTGCGTGCTCCTTTAAGCGTTCTCTAAGTAGGAATTCGTTCCCTGGAACAGTAATATTAAAATATAAAATTATCAAATCGGTAGTGAGATGAAAGCTCTGGGTTTTGGAGTCGAATGGTATGCGTGGCCTTACCACACAGATTGTCCGTATTGCAATGCTAGATGGTGTATCGGTGTATCAATAACTCATCGCACCAACACATCCACACATCACGCGAGCGGCGATTAGCGACGAACCCAGAGCGAGTCTCCTACACCGAACCACGAGACAAACTTGAGAAATGAAAGCAAATGCCCCTGGAGCTAGACTACCCGCAACAAAATTGACAATAACTACTATCGCATTTGCGTCCAAAGTATACATCCGATTTCGATGATATTTTGGGACGTTCTTAAGTATAATATTATGAATAGATCCCTCTTTTTATTTTTGTGATTACCACAATCTCATTTACATTTTACTAAATAACTCTTTTTTTACGTACGGGAAAAAATAAACGAATAGAGCAAACCGTAAACAAAATATTCCTTAATATGTTACAAAAATTTCATGTAATTATCTTTAACTGTTACGATTTTATTGCAGAAGAAACAGAAGTCTACGACTCCGAGGCCTCTTAAAGGTGGGCTGTAGTTAAAGTAGGGTAATTTCAAAAACGCGTTTTTATGTATTAAACACATTTTTGACACGATTTCGATAACCCTAGTAAAACCCGAGCTCAAACGCACGAGCCGTTCAAGAGCTAGCCCGCCTCAAAGTTGGAGGGGTGGGGGTGCCTACGTCACCGCTCCCTAGTCTCGACGGCCGCGGGTCGCTGGCTGCAGCCAAATACACACCATGCGTGCATGGCTCAAGCCCGTCTTTCGCCGGACTCACTACCCCAATAATAGTAATACTAAATAACAACCATAATAACAAAATAATAAACTCAATTAACTCACCAATGAAGAAGTTATTCAAAATACTCAGGCTCGTAACCGTCAGCTGCTTAAAACCAACTTTGAGCCCTGTTTGATTCTGGTACCTTTCGCGCGAATACAGTTCACAACACACGATGGGTGTCCCAATAACATTCCTTTTCTTTTTGCCAAAAATGTTGACCACGAATTCATCCAGTAAACAAATTGTTGGTGAGCAACGTAGCGAGATTATGTAGTATGAAAGGATTAGGTTAGAATTACTAATTGGCTATCAGGCGCATGCAAAGCTAATAAGTGATTTGCTGTCTTCAGTGTATCAAGATTTAACACGACACTTTAAAAAAATAATATGTTCTGTGATACAGTCAGCCACTCCTCGATGTTCCCTTATTACTTTTACTGTCACTGCAACACAGTGAATACACACTAGTTTCGTCTATCAACGTTATTACGCACTCCCCACAATTACACCAATCAATATTCCCTGATCTGCCTATTAGTGATTTTTTTTGGTTTATTCTCCCTACTATCAAAACGTCGACGCTCAAAATGATAGGGTTGAATAACGGCCACCACACTCACAAAACACTATCGTACTGACTGCGTGGTGAAAGTTTATGACGCAGTACAGAAGACTCCAGAAAATAACTTTGGTGTCTTATTGTGTAAAACGGTCATTGTTGAGCCCCCAACCCCTTAACCCCCATTAACTGTGACCAATCATTTGGACCGTTGAAAGATATATTGCACCAATAAACTAATATTACACGTCATGTTATACAGTGTATGAAAGTTGTTGATTTCATTACTAACTCTTTCTGCGTGGGTGGGAAACGGAAATGGGGAAGATGTGAATTGTGAGTATTCAGTCTTGCGTTACGCTTTGATTTGCTTTGAAATGCATGAATGATACAATGAAACTAGGAACGTTGACATCACTAGATAACAAGTCGTCATCACTAGATGGTACGTCGTCGTAACTAGATGACACATAGTCGTCATGCAGTAATGCACTCTGAGGAAGAAACACTATGAAGATATCCACATCTTTATCATTATCCACAGAGGAGTCATCTTCGATTGTCTATCAACGACAGTCATAACCGATTAATTCACGTTGAATTCCTATTTCCTGGATGGAATTCTCGTTCAACACAGTTGTGCCGACATGAATTTCTATCTCGGGCTATACAATACTTATAACTACCAACTACAATACTAATAATAAATACATTGTAACTCTGTTTCAAAACTCTCGCTTTCTGTGACAGCATCGCTCACTATCTTTCTTCTTAGGTACAAATACTAAGTCCCACTCGGCGCTTTTTTGCGACATGTTGAAACGATGAATCTCCCCCTTTTAATTTTATTGACGGTTTTGAATCCTTTTTTAACACGGGATTCGAAATTGAGCCTAATATGGGGCATGCCAAACTGATTTTTTTATAAATTAGATGATATTTCAAAGTCTTCGTCAGAAAAGTTGGAAGCACACAACTGAATATTTACTAGGTGTAACCCCACGCAATTAATTTTCTTCAAGCAAGATTTATGACGAATCGGCGATCTATCACGATTTGGAAACTGAAAACTAACTTTCTTTCCATCGACGATCACTGATTTTCTTGGCTGATTACTGCACCCGAATACACAACATATAGTCATATTGACGCGTATTTATGTTCATAATCATGGGGTTATCTAGCAATACAATACACAAAAATACGTTTTAGCACAAAATCACAACACTGCCACCTGGCATTTAGTCAATAAGAATAATAATAAAAAAAAAACGCTTCAATATAACTACAGTATGTACACACGTTTTACATTGAATTAGAAGGATGGTCACTTCGCACTGCTACCCCTATAAACGCCCAAACATATATAAAGGAAATATGTTGTTGTTCCCCGTAGCACAGTCCGGTCAGACAGCATGAGGTCCGCGGGCTGCGACCGCTGGGTGAGTGGGAGCGGTGACGTCACGGACGGCCACCCCAGAACTTCAACGCGCTGTCGTTTCGCGAGTTCTTATCCTTTTGGATGGGGTTTTCGGCATTCTCGTTTTTACATTACCATTCTTAAGAAAATTCTCGGATCCTTGAGTACAGCCCACCTTTAAGTACTTTCTTCTGGAGGATAGAGATGGTTCTGCAGATTCGCAAAGAAGACTGGGAATAGGGCTCGTACGGAACGCTCCTGTGGATAGTCTTATACCAGTGTGGTGAACTGTATCCAACGTCTTGATATAAGAAGGTCTAGCCGAATCATAAATAAAACTAGCAAAATCCAACTTAGAGCGGATAAGGGAGCGATAAAGATGTAACATGGTTGTACGATCAGCTCCCCAATTAGTATTGCTGAGCACTCGTAGGATGTTCAAGGCTTTTAAACACTTGGTTCGTAGCTGTTGGATATGTGGCCTCCACAACAACTTTTTATCAAATAACATTCCCAAAAATCGTGTTATTTCGGCAAATGGTAAGGCATGGCTTCCCATGTGCAGGTCGGGATTAAGGAATAATCCACGCCGAAGGCTAAATAGCACACATGTGGTTTTAGTGATTGAGAATTTATATCCAGTTTTAGCTGACCATCTCTCAAGGCGCTTTATGTTTAGTTGTAGTTGACGTTCAATCGAACTCAAATACGAAACTCGGAAGTAAATGGAAAAATCATCTACAAAAAGTGTTTACCATTAATCAATTCAGTTCATTTCAATTCAATTTCATTTTAAGACAATTACTTTTTTCTTTCATACTAAATCATTATTCTTAAATAATAAACAGTTTCCATAACCATACATTGCATATTCTTTTCTTTACCCTGAAATCACATCAAACATAATATACCGTACTTGCTTTGAATCTTGGCTGTTGTGCATAAAAATCGCTCACTGTTTCGAGTGTTTGGCCAACAAGATACCTGCAGGAAAGCAGCCCGGTCTCCTTAACCCCATTGTTCCTGGTAGAAGACTATTCGAGTTTGTAAATGCTGATCACCTGGGACCGTTTGTTACAAGCACCAAACACAACCAATATATCCTTGTTCTTATCGATAACTTGACTAAGTTCGTCCTGTCGTATGTTACAACTCAGAATGTAATCAAGATCCTTGAAAGAGGTTTACCCGCATGTATTAAAACCGAACATATATCATCTTCACGGCTAAGGCCCGGTATTTCAATGTCCAGTTAAAGTGGCAAGTAAATTTAACTGACACATAACTTGTTTTCACTATGGCAACCACCAATCAGAAGCCTTGTAAATATTTACTGAGAGGACTAACTGGCAGATAAATTTTAACTAGACATTGAAATTCTGGACCTTAGTCGTTCGCCCAGTACTGCCAACTAAGAGGAGTGATCCACACTCTTAACACGACCCGCCACCCCCTAGCAAACGGCCAGGTGGAACGCGTGAATCGCATCGTTCTACCAGTCATTGCTACGTCAAAGACAAGTGAAAACGAACGGTATTAGATATATGCCAGAGGGACCTCAACACTGCCCTAAACAAGACAACCAGTAGAACCACTTTCGAGCTACTGCACGGGTATCATTTTAGTTTCCACGACGGTCACCTGCAGCACGTTACGACCTCAGGGCTGAGATCAGAAGAGCCCCTGCCCAGAAGCGAGATCTGATGAAGACACGGTTCAACCAATATCACTGCAAGGATCCAATCTATGACGCCGGCGAAATTGTCATGATGAGACGAGTTCCAACGCACACAGGAGTGCCTACTTAACTCCAGCTTAAGTACCGTGGAGCTTTGGTGTGACGAAACAGCCCTCGAGGGACGTTTATCAAGTAAACCAGCTCCGAGCTGCGGAACATACAAGGTTTTACTCCACAGCCGCCCAACGGAAGTTTGCAGATGGTGACGTCACTGGCGGGCTAGTTCAAGCCAATCAGTGGCCCCTAATCTAAAATACAGATCGCTCATTGGCCCGACTGTCCCCGCCGATTGCGCTAGCATCTGCATTCTTTCGATGGAGCACCTATATTACAGACATAACGTCTCAACCTGGATCGTGCAGAGAACCTGTTCTGTCTCATAAAACAGAACGGCCAAGTCAATACAAACCCAAAACTAGAGTTCCCAGTTGGAGTCGGCGCAGAAAACATGCATTGTAAATGACATGATCAAGGCGCCCTCAACAGGATCACAATGTGCTGACAATCAATCAATGGTCACTGATAACTGATTTGATTGAAGTACTGCGACCGATCAAAGTCGCTACCACAATCCTAGAAGCAGAAAAACAGTGACCTTGTCACAACTTGGCCCTCTCATCCGAGCACTGGTAACTGACCACATGGCTGAAAAGGATACGGATGTAAACACAGTCAGATCTTTCAAAAACACTATAAAAAATGAGGTAATTAGAAGGTTTTCGTCAATATTTAATGATTGGGAAATAGAAGCCCTGCACCTCGCGTCATTTCTAGACCCCGTCATAAACACCTTTAGTTTATTTCCGGTGAAGGGAAGAAACAACTAATCCGCGCCGAAATAAAACAAAAACTTATCCAACATCTAGGTCCAGGTCCAGGTCCAATTAATCTAGAAAAGGTCTGGAAATAGTTTTTGGACAATACTAGTCTACAGCAGAGCTATCTGTCGGAGAAAATGAATACCACCTGCAAATTTTAGTTTATGTCGTCTAAAATAAATGTTACCAACCTAAATTTACTCAGTGTAGCCAAATTTTGAATGAACAGCTGTTTTGTTAAAAATGGCAAGAGAGCTGAAGAGATCTTTGTTTATTACGACGGTACAATGGGTTATGCAAGAGATAGAACGTTGCGAGGAGGCTGAAAACAGAATAAGCCGGCAAAGATTAGCAAGTTTTAAAAGAAGACAAAAATTAATAGCATTGTATCTAATGAAACATCAGGAAACGGTAAGTTTCAGTTTGTTTACATTCATTAAAGTCCAATCTCTTCACTAATAAGGCTAATAAGGCCTATTCAACAATAAAACTATTAATTGTTATTATTGGTTGCAGCTAGGCCCTGGGCCTAGTGACCTTTAACATAATTAATCTGAATGTCCAGTTCATTTGTCACCAATTGCTGTTGTGAAGTGGTCCTAGGGTCAAGCCTATCTTCTTTGAAGGAGGTTGAAGGAGGCTATTAAATAATTGTGGGACAAGCTTAATCCTAGGGCCAAGCTGTGATATTAGGCGAGCTAGACTATTTAGTTTTTTTTCTTCAGCTTTTGAGAGGAACCTATTGTGTTTTTCCGTGTTATGAACAGAGAAGAATAGAAAAGAGAAGTAATAGCAATATTCAATGGAGATCTGGAAAAAACAAGAAAACATATTCGAGTAACTCCCGAAGCCCTCCATTTGTTTTGCAGCAAGTTGGACAACCCTAAGGTGCATGGCTGGTCTAAAAAGTTAGAGGTAGGCCAATGTGTACAGATAATTGCATACAAAGAAATATACCACCTGCAAGTTAATGCAAGAAATAAATGAACATACATACATACAAACCCAGCCACCAGCTGTTGTCAAGAAAATCTAAAAAAGTTGGCAGACATTCTTTGGCAGGAGATTGAGATTCGAATTGGGAACCATTGGAAACTTTTTCTGTGGGTGGGGTGGGGGGAGGGGGGGAAGGAGAGAGTCCAAATCTTAATTCAGAAACGAGGTGGCGTTGCATAGGTGGTGTGACTTCGCAATTTGAGAAATTAATAAATGTTGGAATTATTATTCGTTTCTTATAACTTTTCCATTTTCTGGCGCCCCCCACTTTAAGAACCGCTGGCCTACAGTTATAGCCTACAAAAATGTGTGGTCTTAAATTTTATAACTGGCCTAGGCCAAAGAATCAAAAACAACTAAAGCGTTACCTCGGCCTATGTAGCTTCTAAAGGATTTACTCAGCAGACTATGCACGTGAGACGGCGCCACTGCAAGATTAGTTAGTTATTAGGATTTAAGGGCACACAACACTAAGGTTATTAGTGCCCGTATTCTCTTTTAGAGTGATGTGTAATTTTTCAAATTCTATTATACAGCTTTGTTGATTTTAGATATTTAAAAACATTTGTTATATTCTCAGATTCATCAGATAAAATTTCTTTTAAATTAGGTTTTAGTTTAAAATTATTCCTCTCGTCATGTGTTGGGGACATTCTACTAAAATGTGCTTAACAGTTAAAATCTCACCACACTGCTCACAAAGGGGTGGATCTTCGCCTCTTAGAAGGTATCCTTGAGTGAGATGTGTGTGTCCAATGCGTAGACGGGTCAGAACAACCTCTTCGCGTCGAGAAGAGCGCCTTGAAGAGATCCAGGGTGTTACATCGTCTTTTATTTCACCAAGCTCATTATTGTGCATGATATGCAACTCTTCGCACCACTTTTCTTTAAGTTTGCGTTTAAAGAATGCTTTTAGATCAGGCGTTACAACTAAATGGCAATCAACTTGTGTTTTGTTACCAGCTTCTTTTGCTTTTGTTGAAGAAAGACGTCAAATGGGAGTGGTGCAACCGACACCAAGAAGCATTCGATAAAACGAAGAGTCTGTTCGAAGACCGGGTACAGCTAAAGTTACCAAACTACGAGATACCATTCTACCTACAGTGCAATGCAAGTGACTATGGTCTAGGTGCTCATTTGTAC
The DNA here is from genome assembly GCA_024449915.1 of Sweltsa coloradensis. Lineage (NCBI taxonomy): Eukaryota > Metazoa > Arthropoda > Insecta > Plecoptera > Chloroperlidae > Sweltsa > Sweltsa coloradensis. The sequence continues at coordinate 24,252 of JAMZAV010004008.1, forward strand.
CAAATCGACGAGCAAGGTCATTAGAGGGTAGTGTGCATGACATCACGCCTGTTGCGAGGGGCAGAAGTCCACTATACGGTGACCGAGAAGGAATTATTATCGATCGTGTATAGCTAATGAAATTCAGAATCTTTGTGATCGGCGCAGATCTCACGATCGTCACCGATCACAAGGCATTAACATTCATGATGAAGAGTAGACTGCTGTCCGGGAGGCTAACGAGATGGATATTGCTCTTACAGCAATTCCAATTCAAGATTGAGCACTGTGGAGGGAAAGATAACCTGGTAGCAGACATGTTGAGCCGATTTCCAATAAGAGATGACGGCGAGATAACGACGGAGGCAACTATCAATCAGGAAGTCATAATCGCTCCGATTGTATTGTGCATCGACAACGAATCAAAGACGAAACTAAAAAAAAATAGACAAACATCAAAGGGGGGTTTTGGAGAAATAATCAAAAAAAAAGCAGGTGAAAAAATGATAAAAGAAAACAAACAAACAAAAAACAAAATGAGCCAAAACAGACTTTACTGGTGAGCGAAGCTAGGAGATGGATGGAAAATGTGCTTACCAAAGAGCCTAGAAAACGACGTCGTGGACAGTGTGCACTGCGAGCTAGGGCACTTCGGAGCCATGAAATGTATTATGGTAATAAGAGAAAACTTCTACTTTAAGAGGTTAGCAAGGATAATCCAGCAAAGAGTAGGCGCTTGCGACAAATGTCAGCGGACAAAGCATCCGAATCGGACTAAACACGGGACGTTTGCGCCGATAATACCAGAAGCAAAGGGGGTTCTTGTGGCCAGAGGACGTCCCTGGATCCTTGGAAAATAGCATTATCAACTCCAATTTGTTTTAAACCCTTTGGGTGGACAACGATCAAAAGCAAGAGTCTAATGTCCCAACGTTTCCCTGGTGACACTAGCAAGCGCTCTAGGTGACGGAACATGGGGGAGTGTAAGTGATAGAGGTTTCAAGTGGCAGAAGCGGAGACCAGTTAGATGGATTCTTGGAATTGCAATAGTAAGTATACTGGAGAATTGAGAGTTCCTCCAGCTTGGGGCAGTTTATGCCGATTATGTAATAATCATCGATCGTTACGTCTGAACCTTCACAAAATTGTAGGAATAGTTTAGTAAGAATCCTTCCCTTCATCTGAAGCAGACGACACATTGATTCACCATTGGCACGCCCGGTGATGTGAAGAGAGCAAAGTTCTAAAGTAGATTCAGCCAAAACATCTTGTATTGCATGAATCTCCATTTTGTTGTCAGTCATGATAAATAATACTGAACAACAGGAGTATTTTTGATAATGCATTTTAGTTAGTTTGCATCACTAATAACTAGATGTAAGTCTTCTAATTTGGTTATATACGTCAATTTAGGCAAGATTGTTGTAGCATGGTCACATCTTTTAAGCTTAGGCAGTTCTGTCAGGAGTTTGAAGAGCCATGGCTCCCTTTCTTCGTAGTTCCACCCAATAAAACAAATATCCAAAATTCGAAGCTCTCCGCACTTCAAGAGATTACTTGATGACTCCAACGTTGCATGTGTAGAATGTAAGGTAATGTGGATCTCGTTCAAATTTCTACATGTGCTTCCAATTATTTCCAACATTTTGCTCGTTAATTTAATATTAATAATGTCAAGTTTCTCGATTCCGCTAAGTTTTTGGATTTGATAGATAAGTCTGTAGATATCTTCAGTTTCCTCATTCGGTCATGTATCATTAAGGTGGTTAAAACACGATGGTCATGAAGTGCTTGACTACAGACATATTGTTCTTGACTTCGTGTCTTTCTGCGAGTGTAATCCCTAAGGATATATACTTTGCATATGACCTGACAAACGTCGTCCCAGAGGTGCTGGATGTTGGAGAGCAGGAACGCCTGAAGGTCGCTCACTTCTCTCTGAAAGCTTGCTGACCACTCCAAGGGTTCATACTTTGCATATGACCTGACAAACGTCGTCCCAGAGGTGCTGGATGTTGGAGAGCAGGAACGCCTGAAGGTCGCTCACTTCTCTCTGAAGGCTCGCTGACCACTCCAAGGGTTCATACTTTGCATATGACCTAAAAAACGTCGTCCCAGAGGTGCTGGATGTTGGAGAGCAGGAACGCCTGAAGGTCGCTCACTTCTCTCTGAATGCTCACTGACCACTCCAAGGGTTCATACTTCGCATATGACCTGACAAACGTCGTCCCAGAGGTGATGGACATTGGAGAGCAGAACGCCTGAAGGTCGCTCACTTCTCTCTGAAGGCTCGCTGACCACTCCAAGGGTTCATACTTGCATATGACCTGACAAACGTCGTCCCAGAGGTGCTGGATGTTGGAGAGCAGGAACGCCTGAAGGTCGCTCACTTCTCTCTGAAAGCTAGCTGACCACTCTAAGGGTTCATACTTTGCATATGACCTAAAAAACGTCGTCCCAGAGGTGCTGGATGTTGGAGAGCAGGAACGCCTGAAGGTCACTCCCTTAGCTCTCTGAATTGGATTGGATATTGCTTTACGTCTCATATTTATGCAACTTGGCTAATCGAGACGAAGGGAGGGACGTAAGGGATGACGCGGGGGGACAAGGGTGTGGACAGGCCTGTGCTGGTCAGAACCAGCCACAAGCATATGGTGAGGGCAGGGGTTCCCCCACGTCGTGGTCGTCTCCGTCTGTGTCATCATCCGTCCGTGTTGTCTTTGTCGTCTTCGTAGGGCAGGTAGTCAAAGGGAAGGGGTTCTCCGACGACAACGACCCAGAGCTCGCCATTAGTTTCAGGGAGTGAAACTCTCCTATTCACGGGCCAAACCGCGAGTAGGTGTCGAGTTGGAATTTAAAAGGAAGGGTCGCTGACCACTCCAAGGGTTCATACTTTGCATATGACCTGACAAACGTCGTCCCAGTGGTGCTGGATGTTGGAGAGCAGGAACGCCTGAAGGTCACTCACTTCTCTCTGAAGGCTCGCTGACCACTCCAAGCGTTCGTACTTTGTCTCGATGGCAACGCACGAGTGAAACACCGTCTGCGGCACTTGTTCGAGCGACATTCCGCGCAGACTCTGAGGCTGAATGTGTTGCGGCATCTTGCTACTTGGTTTGTCTTAGACCTGGAACCACAGAAACCAGGGCGTTTAGACGCACACGACACTGTGTACCATAATTGAAAGAATTAGCCTAGCCTAGCCATACTCAAAATCCACTATATTGTCAAGAATATGACTTTCAGTCATTTTCTTATTGCTTCTAAGCCAGTCGGATGTTGCAATACGGAAGGCAGATAGACATTGGAATGTGCTAAGGCTAGCTGTTTCGTCACTTCAATAAGATCAAGTTATTAACCATTGTACTGAGTATTGAGACGATTATGCTGACATGGCGAGGGAAGGACATTTGCCTGTGTTGAGGGCAGTGGTCCCCACTCCATTGATGACGAGTAGAGAGGAGAGAGGCCCGATGCTTATGTTTGGTGGAGAGTGACGTGAAAGTCAAGAGAAGTGGCGCTTAAGCCTTTTTGGTGGGCTGACCAGGACCCTGGAGGGGACTGTATAGAGAGGGACATCATCGAAGGTGTCGTGGAGGCTGTTTTTTTTTTGATTGGATATTGTTTAACGTCTCATATTTATGCAACTTGGCTAATCGAGACGAAGGGTGGGACGTAAGGGATGACGCGGGGGGACAAGGGGTGGACAGGCCTGTGCTGGTCAGAACCAGCCACAAGCGTATGGGGAGGGCAGGGGTTCCCCCACGTCGTGGTCGTCTCCGTCTTGTGTCATCATCCGTCCATGTTGTCATTGTCGTCGCCGTCGGGGAGGTTGTCAAAGGGAAGGGGTTCCCCGACGACGACCCAGAGCTCGCCATTTGTTTCAGGGAGAAGAACTCCCCTGATCACGGGCCAAACCACGAGAAGGTTGCGAGTTGGAATTTGATGGCCCTCGTGGTGGCTGGGGAACTATTATTTGGGAGTGTAATTCTGGACATCGCGATAGGAAGCTACTGAAGTGGTAAGCCTCTGTGCACTCCCACGCCACACACACGACACAGGGAGATGGGAGTGCGGTGCAAGGCACGTAGCAAGAAGGAAGACCAAAGGGACGAGAGCGTACTGTCAAGGGGTTCTGCTGGGCACCTGGAAGAAAAAGCAAGCTGGAAGCTAGAAGAGGCAAGAACGGACGAAGAACGGACGAAGAACGGAGTACCAAGGGGTGGCCGGTTCGAGTCCCACGTCACGCCATGGAGCAGCTGAGATCAGGGTTGGATACCAGACAGAGGGATAATTAATAGTGAGCGATGTACTACTATTAACAGTCAGGTTGTAAGTTTATCAAGGTTCGAACCCACGCACGCCAGACCACAATGCAGGGACTTAACTAAAGGCCAGAGTAGGGTACAATTAATAAGATCCCCCTTGATTTGAATCTGAATCTTTCATTGTGCAAACCAGTTTTGTTACCAAATCCCGTATTTTCCCAAACACATTCGATCTCGGTCTGGGTATGTTGTAGGCTTATTGGTATGAATTAAGAGCTACGCCCGCTCAGACTCACTGGAGAGTCACTATTACCAGGACCTACAGCCTATTCCATGACAATCTCTCATCGCGGCCTCACAACAAGGTGGTCGCAACCATTACAACAAAGTTAAATTAAACTGGAGGATCAATTAACTAAACACTTTGTGATTACTATAGAGCGCTCCATCTTCTCGTGTCCCATCTGGCGGTAAAAAGCTGCAAGTGCTCACTGAGTATAAAATCTGTCCATGTCTACGTTCTCACCTAAGAAATCGGCCACCGCAAATCGTTATTGTTTGTGTGCCCTAGTGCAAACAAAAGCGTCGAATAACAGAAATGTGTCTTTCCATTAGTATTAGTATTAGTATAAGTAGTTTTAGGGCGCTTCAACGGCAAAGATTATTCGCGCCTCCAAGATAATTCGTTAACTATGTATGAATGTTAAATACGGTTAATAAGGTTAAATGTGTTTTCAAATCGTTTTCATGAAAAGGATTGCAAAGGTCGATAATTTGTAGACAGTCAAATCGGGAATAGGTATACATGCTAAAGTTGTCATATGTAGAAAATGTCAAATTACCAAATCATAATCATAATCATACTCAGAAAAATGTTGCCAACGTCGTCATAATGAATAGCAAGTCAACATGCTTCATGGATTTTTTTTTTTTTTTAAATATATATGATCTGTTATAGTTTGTCGATCAGATTGCTTAGGTTAAGAAATGTGATAAGTTTTTCACTGTTTTTCATAAGACAAAAGTTCTTCATATGATAGATTTAAATTCAATTGGAGTCTCAAACCATCATACTTAGAGCAGTCAGTCACAAAAATGATGAACGGATAGCAACACATCACACGTGTCACAAATCGGAGCAATCTTATCTCTGGTAAAGATAGGCATGGGTGAGGTGTGTGTGTGCCCTATACGTACTCGCGCCAATACAACCTCTTCACGACGAGAAAGTATGGAAGAAAGGGGTCGCACCTTCAGTGAAAGACAGGGCATCACACGACGCAGCTTATTATTCTGCAAACCATTCCAACATCCTGACCTAATTTCAACATATGGTTCTTGAACCCACTGTGGACATCAGGAACAGGTACGAGGTCAAAATCAGTAGAAGCTTTTTGCGTTGCAGCTTTGGCTGCCAAGTCAGCCTCCTCGTTGCCAGAGATACCTACATGACCAGGGACCCAGCAGAACATGATTTTGTAGCCTCTCGCATGAAGTTTCTCCATGAAGAATTGAATGTCAATTACTAAATGGTGAGTAGAGAACATGACGTGGAGTGCCTGAAGTGCACTTAAACTATCTGAACATACCATGAAGCTTCCACATCTTTGTTTCATAATATATTTCAAAGCTTCTCGTATGGCATACATTTCAGCAGTAAAAACAGAACACATGTCATGAAGTCTGAAACCAACACCACTGCCGCCATAATAGTAAGCGCAACCAACCTTCGAGCCTGTTTTAGATCCATCAGTGAAAATGAATTTAAAGGTACGGTATTCGTGACAAATAGCTTGAAAACTACGTTGGAAAATTACATCTGATGTTGTGGACTTATTATATCGGCAAAGGTCGAAACGAATTTCAGGTTCCGGAAGTAGCCATGGAGGGTTTTGGCTCAAAACGAAACTCAATAGATTGGGTACATCAAAATTTAAAATTCTAAAAAGATGTTTGCAACGTAATCCGACTGGAAGGGTCGCAAAAGGTTTGGTATCGAAGTGATGGACAAATCTCTCATCAAATAGAGCGTCATGAGATGGGTGGTTACGCATTGCCCGGATCTTCAATACATATCTGCCCAACAAGTAATTCCGTCTTTCTGCGAGGGAAGGTCATTCCTGCCTCAGCATACAGGCTGAGGACGGGGCTCGTCCGAAATGCACCCAGCGCCAGCCGGAGACACTGTGATGGACAGTTCGAGAAAGTTTCAAGATGGAATCACGGGCCGACGAGTAGACCCAACAGGCATAGTCCATTACGGACCAAACCAGGAACCATATATTCGCAAAAGACATGTCCTGTCCGCACCCCATGAAGTGTTACTAAGAATTTTAAGGATATTTAATTTTAACATAAAATCGTTTGCGCAATTCTGTGACGGGGTATCTCCAATTTAGTTTAGTATCAAACCCCAAGCTAAGAACGCGAAACTTTGTGGTTTAAATTCAAGTTGCACACCGTTTGGGGTAAGCACTTTGGTTTCTACGTGCATATTCCGACTGCGACAAAAGTGAATGCATTGTGTTTTATCGGCAGAAAATTTTTGTGCCACGTGCTCGGGCCCAATCACCGATGTTGTTCAATGCAATCTGTAGATGTCGTTCGGCAACGGAATGTTGACCGACCTATAGAAAATCCCAAGTCGTCGACGAAAAGGTAGGACATGATGGACTTAGGTATGCTCGAGGTGACACTGTTTTATTGCGACGCAAACGGGGAACCGAAAGGAACAGATCCTTGAGGAACTCCCGTTTGCAGTTCATATGGTCGGGATAAAAGTTTATTTATCCGTACTTTAAATGTTCTATCATGAACTACATTGGTTTGACTAAAGTTAATAGACGTCGGCTATGGGTGAACCAACTAAAGATAGGCAAACCTGTCAGCAAATCCATGGTTGTGTGTTCATTACATTTTTGTAATGAAGATTACCTGCGACAAGTAAGTAAAAAACATATTAGCTAGGCTAGACTATTCATAAATATAAATACCAGTAGACCTAGGCCCTATTTTCTAGGCCCTAGTAGCTAGGCAAGCACCCCGGGCCGACAGCACTGCTAGGTAGGCTAGGCTCTAGATAGCCTAGTCCCCTAGGGCTAGGCCTAGGGTGGGCCCTAGGCCCCTAGGCATTGTTTGGGGCTAGCCCTAGGTGTAGATAAAGCCTTACAAATCTCAAGGCCTAGCCCTGGCTTACCACCTAGGCTAGAATAGAGGCATAGGCCTAAGGCCCTAGGCTAGAAACGAGAGGCCTAGGCCCTACCCTTTACATCTGCTAGGTGGGGCTAGGCCTAGTTTCTAGGCCTAGCAATTTTTGGGCTTTGGGTTTTTATGGGCGTGGGCCTAGGGTCCGGAGGTCTACAATGTTCAGAGCTCAAATAACTACAGAGTTGGCTAACCTAGACTAAGTAGCACCTATTCCTTCCACCACATTATTCTTCCCAAAACCCAAACTCATGATTCAACAAAGATTTATGTCTGGGCCTAGCCATACGACGGGCCCCTTTTTTCAAGCACCCTATTCTTCAAACCCAATCATGGAAATGGTTTCAACAATACTTATAGGCCTAGGCTAGAAACACTAGCGGCCCTTGCATTTTAGCCTAGCTATAGCTCTATGGTAGATCAGTTACATTGGTTATAGGCTATGCAACTGGCCGGTTTAAAGTATTAGGCTGTAGGCCCTAATAGGCCCTGAGACCAGCCTTGCATTGCTTGCGTTTGCTCTAGGGCCTAAGTCAATAGGCCTAGCCTAAGATCCCATGCTAATCTCTTGTTTTTTGGGCCTTAACCAACACGAACATCTGTCTTGTTCTCATTTTAGATTTACAGCCTGAAAAGAAAAAAACGCTTGAAAAGTTTGGCTGTCCCAAACCCCAGAATTTGCCGCTGAGCAGTGTTGTAGTGACGATGAATCGGAAACTCCCCAGACCTACGAGGCCTCAAAAGCTCATCAAGCCGATTTGAAGAATGAACAGGTAAGCCTGCTTGTTTAGTTACACGTTCAGCTTTAATGTTCCGTAGTCCTATAGTTTTGTTTGTACCCCCCCCCCCCTTTTGGCCATTTTTAAAGGCAAGGCCCTAGGCCCTATCGGTAGGTCTATGTAAGCCTAGGAGTAGCAGTTGTTTGGAGTCTCAGAAGTTTTGCTATTTAAAACCAGTTCTCACAATGTCGTAGGCTTACTGTTAAGGCTGGGTTATGATTGACGTCAACTTTGGGGAGACGTGAATGGAAACGCGAATGTGGCGGAAACGGAAAGTGAGGCGTTTACGATTGACGGAAATCGGGACCACTTCGTTAGTCAAATAAACAATAAATAAAACGTCAAATGAAACCTAGTGCCTAGATATCTAAGCAGACGTAGTCGGTTATGTTTTTTGTTCTGTCACGAGGGCGAGCACAAAGCATTTGCGCATGCGCGACGATCACCATCGCCAAAGGGAAAACGTGAATGTAGACGCCAAATTTGGGACTTGACAAACTTTGGCCGCTCCGTTCTCCATTCCCGTTCACTTCCCGTCACTCATAAATGCCAAGCTTTTGAATGCTATGTGTTATTTTTCGCGTTCACGTCTCCCCACGTTGCCGTCAATCGTAAACCGGCCTTTAGGGTGGATAACCACAATACTAGGTTTATGCCTAGCTTTAGCTTTAACATGAATTTGAATTGAATTGAATTGAATTGATTGGATATTGCTTTACGTCTCATATTTATGCAATTTTGGTTTAATCGAGACGAAGGGAGGGACGTAAGGGATGACGCGGGGGGACAAGGGGTGGACAGGCCTGTGCTGGTCAAAACCCAGCCAAAAGCATATGGGGAGGGCAGGGGGTTCCCCCACGTGTGGTCGTCCCGTCTGTGGTCATCATCCGTCCGTGTTGTCTTTGTCGGCGACGTGGGGGAGGTAGTCAAAGGGAAGGGGTTCCCCGACGACGACCCAGAGCTCGCCATTAGTTTCAGGGAGTGAACTCCCCTATTCACGGGCCAAACCGCGAGAAGGTTTCGAGTTGGAATTTGAAGGTTATTTACTGTCCTTGTAGGCTTTGATGTGTAGGCCTATGGAGTAATTGCTTAGTTGGCCTAGCCTACAAGATAAGCCATGAATTGACACTCGGTCAAGTTTCGATGCATTCACTCGTCCGGTGGCGGTAGCCTACATAATCGCATACAGTGGTCAATATCTTGTCTCGTAGGCCTATGCCAGCGTCAGACAGACTGACGTGTGACCTCGAGCCCACAGGTCTTAAACAAATAGTGGCCTACAGGGCTACGTACATACTGTCTGGAACCAATAGCATACATCGCACACTTTCATTTAGGCCCGAAATGCAATAATATATTACGTTATTCAAAATTTCAGAAATTTGAGATAAATAAAAAACTTCTCTTTCCATCCAATAGGCCTATAGAAACTGCAATATGTTTCAAGTAAATAATTTGTAATGTGTCGTTTTAAAATTTTATGTTAATAAAGGTTAAAGCCAAATGAGCATGATGGACATGAAGATGGAGACTTTCCAGCGGGCCGGACGACTAAACAAACAACGCTGCTGCGGAAGTTCTCCTAGTCTGCTTTACCCACCACACATCGGCGGGAAATGGTGGATGCCAGCACTCAACCGAGGACCTTGAGACAACCCAAGACTAAAGAATTAGTTTTGAGGCCGGTACCCAGTAAAATTGGGCGATTTTAAAACGACAATCGGGATGTAATAAACCGAAAAGTAAATTACTACAAAACTGCCTTCCCTGTTTAAAGTATTGAAAAGATTATTTGTTTGTTCACATTAATTCTTTCCGGAAGATAACAGAAGGTCAATGACCAATAAATGAAAGTTTATGTTGACTTTCATGAAACTAAATATAAACTGGAGTTTTGTTTTGGATGGCCATGATGTTTGGGGTACTGCCACTAATGTAGTAACATTTTAATAGTACTATAACTTAATTAGCAAGCATTATTGTCGAAAACCACTTCCTGGCATCAAAACTTGAAGTTGTTTCTCTCTTTTTTCCTTTGGGCGCCGTCTCCCTCGGCAGTCCGGTTGTGAGGAAACCTATAGACTGTCAAAAAAAGTTACACCGTCCTTTCGGAGGAAACGTAAAGCCGTTGGTCCCCTTGGACTTTTCGGTAGGATAGGTATGTGCCCGGTACCGGTTTCCCTCCTCCCTTCTCTATTAAATTGCACTAGTGGCTAACATTGCCTGTTGCAAATAGAGACATAATATAATAATAATAATAATAATATGCCACCTGTTTTCGAAAATACAAGCGGACAGAGTGTGCTCGATTGTACGGAACTTAAATATTTAGATTTAAGTGCCTCAAGTGTAGAATTTGACGTACTCGCACATAAAGGTGACCATACCGCAAAATTCTAATGAGGACACCAGGCGGGAACTATAAGCTATGTTAGTCCGCAAAATTTATGGGGGTCGGCTTCAGACAAAGCTACTTTGTGGACAGCGGTTTTCTTGACATGATGATCCTATATCGATGATATTAGGGTTTGGTAAAGGTTTTTGATCAAAGACTTGTGCTCTGCCACAAATAGTTAATTCATCCCCCTTCCTACGACAAAAAAAACAGTTTCCAAGCTGATGCCATTGCAACCAGTGACATTGCAAAGGCCAGAGGGGCATGTCGAGCGTTCTATTGCTAGAATTTTAAATCATTTTCAATTGCTAGTGAGAGAGTAGGTAGGAACATGTTTCATCTAATTGATGACATCCTACTGGTCATTTGTGGTATTGTCAATGACTACGTTTATCACGCGGGGGGGGCTCGGCCTATTCAGATCGAGCTTAAATGTGCGATCTCAGTACGGACGTGTTTATCACGCAATTTCAGATCGCACCCGCTAGTTCCCGTTCAGCTCGTTTGAAAAGGGGGCGTGGTAAGTAGCAGCCAGGGCCCACTAGATATGCTGAGCTGAGGTGACAGCAGTTAGGTATCTAGTAGACCCTGGATAGCAACTGGCTGTCAAAAAAACATAACCTCACAGAAACATCAAGTGTCAGTCGAGCAGACATGAACAACGTTACTGCTATCACTACGTTCTCAAATTATTTATTGATGCAATTAAATTTAAAAAACTCGCACTATGAAAGAAAAGTTAAGACACAACGTCGTAACTTCCTTGAAAAAATGATGGCTGCGAAAGCGGAAGAAGAGGATATGGATATTTTTTTACAACACCATCTTGGAGGTGCTAGAAATATTGTCAACTTGCCCGTATTTTTGGAGGACTAGGAGGCCAAACAAAGTGAGAAGCCCAGAATTTTGGTAAGACATTGTTCAAATCATTTTGATGATTTGATTGGGTCATCGAATTTTTTGTATGCGCAAAGTAACCTTTCACCTGTTATGTGAAAGGTTGCGTCCCAGCCTCGAACCATCTGAATATTCTTTACAGGTACCACTTACCGTCGAAAAGAAGGTTTTCAATAACTTTGTATAAAATGGCCTCATGTTGTGAGTACCGAGTAGTTGCGAATCAATTTGGGATTAGTAAAAGTACTGTACAAACAACTTTTTATGCAGTCGTTTAATGCTATAAACTTGCTAGTACCAGAAGAAATAGTAATGCCTACTGCAGAATCAGTGCAAGAGATTGTAGATGGTTATGAGTCAAGGTATAAAGTTCCCCAGGTATTTGCTGCAATCGATGGCACACATATACCGCTACTGCCCCAATCGCGGTTACAGAGATTACGTAAATCGCCCAAAAGGGGGGCCTTCAGTCGTTTCTCCAAGCTGTCGTAGATAACAGATTCAGGTTTAGGAACATATCATGCAAATTTCCTGGGGGCTGTCATGATGCTCGAGTACTCAGGGGTTCTACAATTTTACAAATGCAGAAAAACCCAATTCCAATTGCACACGGAGAAATTGATGGGATGGACATTCCACTCCTAATTTTTTGGGAACCCTGCATATCCCTTTTACCATGGTTATTGAAAGGTTACACCAGGAACCACTTGTTAACCTGCGGAAGAAGAATCTTTCAATGTTTTTACCACAGCTCGGCTAGGATGTCGGTGGAGATAGCATTCGGTCGCTTGAAATCACGGTGGAGATGTCTGCTAAAAAGGATAAGATATTTCATACAAGTTTGTACCGAAAGTTGTTGCTGCAGCATGTGTCCTTCACAACATTGTCGAAGATAAAAAAGAAATATTTTAGAACAATGGTTAGAAAACGTTCGTCAAGCAGAAATCGATTTCCCCAACGGCACATCAGTTGGTGCGAGAAAATGGTGCCATGCATGGAATGGCAGCTATTCGAGATCACCCCAAGGATTAAACCCTTTCAGCTAACTACCCTCTCCGCCAGGGCACGTTCTAAAGACATCACATACCGTACACAATGTAAAAGCCAAAGAATATTCTTTAAATTAAATCATTTTCGCATTGGTAATGATCTTTATTTTGTTTGCAAATAAATTACAATACGTAGACTAGTCTATAACTTATAACATAACATGTACCACATCTTGGAAATTGTAATATGCTTCTTCACTTATTACCCTTTTTATTCCTTTTCTTATCATTTGTCTCGAGTACTAGCCTTGACGCTTGCTGGGTAATAACATTTTTTTTTTACAACCAAGATTATATTTATGAAGATATACAGGATTGCTTTCATATTATTACATTGTAATTAAAAAATTAAGAAACAAATTGACATATTATATCCGTAGTTTCGATTGGGGTATACTATAGTTACTAAAAAGTTTACATCTAGAAAATAACCAATACATAATAATTATTGCTGTTTTCGATGCCTAAATGTTGTGCTAACCCGTTCTCACGACAAGCGTTCATCAATTATAATAATAGTCTAGAAGTAATGCGTTGGTGTGGGCGGGGGAGGGGAGGGGCTGGAGCTGAGGAGATGCCAGCCTCTTTAGTATCTATTCCCAAGTGGTTCATTTTAGCCATCTCCACTGGGGATAGTTTTTTAACAGATTGAAACAGATTAGAATTTGTTATTGTAATTATTTACGCAGCTTAACCCTGGAAGATCGCGAGTTGAAATATATGAAGGGGGGGGGGAAGGGGATACTCCAACACATGTATCGATCGATCGATGTTGGTCCTATTCTCGTTGGTTTAAATTAAAAAAATAGCAATTGCGAGTAGGGTTTTTTAGAAACGTTGCTAATACTTCTAGTCATGTTCTGTAGTATTACTGGCCTGTGACCCACAACTTGATAATAAATTAATTCATCATCTTGCATTTCAATTGGTTCATCGGGTATTGCACTGCTGGACGGAAACTGATTATTAGGGCCTAGTAGTTTGGGTAGGTCGAATCGGAGTACCTTGCGGAATTTGAGATGAAAAATGAAGTTGTGGGAAAGTAAACCGGAAATTGATTTTGTTGTGGGTGTGGGTCGGGTAATGACCATAAAAAAACATCGACCAGTGGGGCGGGGCATATCCCATTGGACCATTAGGTCCAACGTTTTGTAAACATGAAAAAAAACTGTTTCCATGGTGTCTGCAATAATCTTTGCATTACTTTTCATTATTTTGTCTTGCTGATCAGCCTCCACACAATCTTTGTTTCGCAAATTCTGTCTTCCAGAAGAATTCGCGTTGAGCAGAATGATTTTGTAACATCGTTTCAGTTTGCCGACACGAATGAGTTTACCTTGGCATTTCCACTGCTTCTCTTGGGTGTGGATGTCGCACTAGAGGTGCATGAAGATTCTGTCAAATCTGCCTCTACACAATTATTTTCAACATATATCAATTCACAATTTTCTGAAACAACATACTCTTGATCTGGGCAACCTTTTTCTAAATCGTTTACCAAATTCGCCCGAGTCAGTGCTATTATTAAGCTTGTTTGCGTTTGGCCGCGAGTGTAAAATTTCGTTTAAATCATCAAATATGGGCATGTGATTTTTGGGCGTCCGCTAGTACTGTTGTTATCTTTTACTTTACGGTATGACACCTGTAAAAAGTTTCCATTTAAACCGCAAATTTTTCGAGGGATCGCGGGGAATCCGCGTCTTTATCATGGGCACTAATAACTGTAGATATCAGCATTGCGATTTCTGTAATAACAAACAAATAAAAATGTTATTAAGACAACAAATTTAGATAAACGACGTGTGGCACGTTCGAAATCTCGTGTATTGCATGTACCTAAGACTAATGTGCTGTAATCGTAGGTATACAGCCGACGCTAGATTACAAAAATTGACCTACAAGTTATGTGAGTAGGCTGGAAGGTGAACAATAAAATAGGCCCTCGCCTTATGAATAGGATATCTAAAAGGATACATTTGTAAATTGGCTGGCCCTAAACATTGATGAAGGCCTAGCCCCAACTTGCACCTTAAATTGCTAAGTCTGGGTAGGGCTAGGCCTAGGCTAGCATAAGGTAGGTTTTAGACCTAGTTACAACTAGGTCTACCCTAGGCCTAGGCCCCTAGCCCTAGCTCTGATGAGACCAAAGGGGAGACATGTTATACTTACTTCCTTCCGTCCAACAAAGTTTACTATATTCTTTTCCTTATCAAATTGATAAAGAATTCTGTTTCGGTGGGGCTCCCCACCCCGCGATTTTCTGTTTCCTTCAACTTAGAACACGACATGATAACTTTAACTTTTTGCCGATCTTGATGTTGGCGGGATTCGAGAATGTAAATATTGAAATTTCGAAAAATGGCGCACAACAGTTGATTTTTACTTTAACATGCCTTAAAATTGTACTTTTTAAGGCGGTTGGGATTTGGTCATGTGATCAAGTCCCGGGCCGCTTGGGTTTATCACGTTAATTTTGGATCGTATTGAGCGAGCTAGCTCGGTTTGTGTTGCGAGCCGAAAAGGGAGCGCGAGCCGAGACGGGTGCGCATCAGCAGAGTGTTTATCAAGCAAATAAGCTCGCACCAAAAGAGCTCGTACCGAGTAGTCCGAGCCCAGCCCGCGTGATAAACGTAGTCAATCTCTCGAGCCCAATCTTAGCCGATGAAAAAGTTCACTTTGATTATCCAAGTAAAAGTGCCACCCCAACCAAATTTGGGCCGCTGATTATAATTAAACTTAAACTTCGGCTTTAATTTATTGTAGGCCATAATAGGCCTACATATTTATTAGCAGGGATAGACAAAAATTTTCTAAAGAGATTTGGTTATAATTAGGGATGCACATCGATACTTAATATCGTATCACCAAACTAAACCTGTTCAACTTATAAGTGGAACCAAACAATACATAACATTTTCATGATTGGGTTCATCTGTGGTTTTTAATTAACCATGGCAACCGCCATACAGCCTTGAATCTAGAGTTGGGGTGCTCTCGTAATTTAATGTTCAACAGGTGGTATATTTTAACAGTAGGTCACGAAATCGGTATTTAGGGAAAATTTGTTTACTGTGTAAACATTATGTGAAAAAATAGCAAAGTTCTGTGCTTCTTTGAAGACGTGAGGTGGATTTGTGTTTTTTCGCCTTTTAGGTTCTCCATTAGAAATTTCACAGGATCGTGGCACTGGATGTTTCAAATGAAAAGGTTTGAAAAGCTAAAAGCTATAACTACATTATTTTGAGACTTGGAATTTACTAATTGGTATTGAAAAGAAAGAAAGAATAAGGTTTGAAAACTGATAATTGAAAACAGTCGTTTATTGATGACAGTTTCAATGCATCTTGTGCTGAAAGATTGTGACATTTGGAGAGTGTTTTTGTTTTATCGTTTAACAATATGTGTTGCATTCGATAATACTTGGTTTCAGTATTCCTATTGAAAAGGCACTGAAAATTTATATTTACTGGGATCCTGTGGGACTAATAAAACAGCGGTCTTCTTGACATGAGGATCCCTATATCGATGATATTATGGTGGATAAAGGTTTTCTGATCAAGACTTGTGCTCTGCCACAACATAGGCTTAATTCATCCCCCCCTTTCCCACGACAACAAAAAACAGTTTTCCAAAACTGATGCCATTGCAACCAGTGACATTGCAAAGGCCAGAGTGCATGTCGAGCGTTCTATTGCTAGAATTAAATCATTTTCAATTGCTAGTGAGAGAGTAGGTAGGAACATGATTCATCTAATTGATGACATCCTACTGGTCATTTGTGGTATTGTCAATGACTACGTTTATCACGCGGGCTGGGCTCGGACTATTCAGATCGAGCTTAAATGTGCGATCTCAGTACGGACGTGTTTATCACGCAATTTCAGATCGCACCCGCTAGTTCCCGTTCAGCTCGTTTGAAAAGGGGGCGTGGTAAGTAGCAGCCAGGGCCCACTAGATATGCTGAGCTGAGGTGACAGCAGTTAGGTATCTAGTAGACCCTGGATAGCAGCTGGCTGTCAAAACAACATAACCTCACAGAAACATCAAGTGTCAGTCGAGCAGACATGAACAACGTTACTGCTATCACTACGTTCTCAAATTATTTATTGATGCAATTAAATTTAAATAACTCGCACTATGAAAGAAAAGTTAAGACACAACGTCGTAACTTCCTTGAGAAAATGATGGCTGCGAAAGCGGAAGAAGAAAATATGGATATTGTTTTACAACACCATCTTGGAGGTGCTAGAAATATTGTCAACTTGCCGTATTTTAGGAGGACTAGGAGGCCAAACAAAGTGAGAAGCCTAGAATTTTGGGAAGACATTGTTCAAAATCATTTTGATGATTCTGATTGGGTATCGAATTTTCGTATGCGCAAAGTAACCTTTCACCTGTTATGTGAAAGGTTGCGTCCTAGCCTCGAACCATCTGAATATTCTTTACAGGTACCACTTACCGTCGAAAAGAAGGTTGCAATAACTTTGAAATAAAATGGCCTCATGTTGTGAGTACCGAGTAGTTGCGAATCAATTTGGGATTAGTAAAAGTACTGTACAAACAACTTTTTATGCAGTCGTTAATGCTATAAACTTGCTAGTACCAGAAGAAATAGTAATGCCTACTGCAGAATCAGTGCAAGAGATTGTAGATGGTTATGAGTCAGGTATAAAGTTCCCCAGGTATTTGCTGCAATCGATGGCACACATATACCGCTACTGCCCCCAATCGACGGTTACAGAGATTACGTAAATCGCAAAGGGTGGCCTTCAGTCGTGCTCCAAGCTGTCGTAGATAACAGATTCAGGTTTAGGAACATATCATGCAAATTTCCTGGGAGCTGTCATGATGCTCGAGTACTCGGGGGTTCTACAATTTTTACAAATGCAGAAAACCTAATTCCAAATTGCACACGAGAAATTGATGGGATGGACATTCCACTCCTAATTTTGGGAGACCCTGCATATCCCCTTTTACCATGGTTATTGAAAGGTTACACCAGGAACCACTTGTTAACTGCGGAAGAAGAATCTTTCAATGTTTACCACAGCTCGGCTAGGATGTCGGTGGAGATAGCATTCGGTCGCTTGAAATCACGGTGGAGATGTCTGCTAAAAAGGATAGATATTTCATACAAGTTTGTACCGAAAGTTGTTGCTGCAGCATGTGTCCTTCACAACATTGTCGAAGATAATAAAGAAATATTTTTAGAACAATGGTTAGAAAACGTTCGTCAAGCAGAAATCGATTTCCCCCAACCGGCACATCAGTTGGTGCGAGAAAATGGTGCCATGCATGGAATGGCAGCTATTCGAGATCACCTCAAGGATTACCTTGCAGCTAACTACCCTCTCCGCCAGGGCACGTTCTAAAGACATCACATACCGTACACAATGTAAAAGCCAAAGAATATTCTTTAAATTAAATCATTTTCGCATTGGTAATGATCTTTATTTTGTTTGCAAATAAATTACAATACGTAGACTAGTCTATAACTTATAACATAATATGTACCACATCTTGGGAAATTGTAATATGCTTCTTCACTTATTACCCTTTTAATTCCTTTTCTTATCATTTGTCTCGAGTACTAGCCTTGACGCTTGCTGGGTAATAACATTTTGTTTTACAACCAAGATTATGATTTATGAAGATATACAGGATTGCTTACATATTATTACATTGTAATTAAAAAATTAAGAAACAAATTGACATATTATATCCGTAGTGCGAGTGGGTATACTATAGTTACTAAAAAGTTTACATCTAGGAAAAATAACCAATACATAATAATTATTGCTGTTGCGATGCCTAAATGTTTGTGCTAACAGTTCTCACGACAAGCGTTCATCAATTATAATAATAGTCTAGAAGTAATGCGTTGGTGGGGGCGGGGGAGGGGAGGGGCTGGAGCCTGAGGAGATGCCAGCCTCTTTAGTATCTATTCCCAAGTGGTTCATTTCAGCCATCTCCACTGGGGATAGCTTTTAACAGATTGAAACAGATTAGAATTTGTTATTGTAATTATTTACGCAGCTTAACCTCTGGAAGATCGCGAGTTGAAATATATGAAGGGGGGGGGGAGAGGGCATACTCAACACATGTATCGATCGATCGATGTTGGTCATATTCTCGTTGGTTCAAATTAAACAAATAGCAATTGCGAGTAGGGTTATTAGAACGTTGCTAATACTTCTAGTCATGTTCTGTAGTATTACTGGCCTGTGACCCACAACTTGATGAATAAATTAATTCATCATCTTGCATTTCAATTGGTTCATCGGGTATTGTACTGCTGGACGGAAACTGATTATTAGGCCTAGTAGTTTGGGTAGGTTGAATCGGAGTACCTTGCGGAATTTGAGATGGAAACTGAAGTTGTGGGAAAGTAGCCGGAAATTGATTTTGTTGTTGGATGTGGGTCGGGTAATGACCATAAAAAGACATCGGACCAGTGGGCGGGGCATATCCCATTGGACCATTAGGTCCAACGTTTTGTAAACATGAAACAAACTGTTTCATGGTGTCTGCAATGATCTTTGCATTACTTTTCATTAGTTTGTCTTGCTGATCAGCCTCCCACAATCTTTGTTTCGCAAATTCTGTCTTCCAGAAGAATTCGCGTTGAGCAGAATGATTTTGTAACATCGTTTCAGTTGCCGACACGAATGAGTTTACCTTGGCATTTCCACTGCTTCTCTTGGTGTGGAATGTCGCACTAGAGGTGCATGAAGATTCTGTCAAAACTGCCTCTACACAATTATTTTCAACATATATCAATTCACAATTTTCTGAAACAACATACTCTTGATCTGGGCAACCTTTTTCTAAATCGTTTACAACTTCGCCCGAGTCAGTGCTATTATTAAGCTTGTTTGCGTTTGGCCGCGAGTGTAAAATTTCGTTTAAATCATCAAAATATGGGCATGTGATTTTTGGGCGTCCGCTAGTACTGTTGTTATCTTTTACTTTACGGTATGACACCTGTAAATGTTTCCATTTAATCCGCAATTGTTCGAGGGATCGCGGGAATCCGGCGTCTTTCATCATGGGCACTAATAACTTGTAGATATCAGCATTGCGATTTCTGTAATAACAAACAATAAAAATGTTATCAAGACAACAATTCAGATAAACGACGTGTGGCACGTTCGAAATCTCGTGTATTGCATGTACCTAAGACTAATGTGCTGTAATCGTAGGTATACAGCCGACGCTAGATTACAAAAATTGACCTACAAGTTATGTGAGTAGGCTGGAAGGTGAACAATAAAATAGGCCCTCGCCTTATGAATAGGCATATCTACAGGATACATTTGTAAATTGGCTGGCCCTAAACATTGATGAAGGCCTAGGCCCCAACTTGCACTTAAATTGCTAAGTCTGGGTAGGGCTAGGCCTAGGCTAGCATAAGGTAGGTCTAGACCTAGTTACAACTAGGTCTACCCTAGGCCTAGGCCCCTAGCCCTAGCTCTGATGAGACCAAAGGTGAGACATGTTATACTTACTTCCTTCCGTCCAACAAAGTCACTATATTCTTTTCCCTTATCAAATTGATAAAGAATTCTGTTTCGGTGGAGCTCCACACCGCGCGATTTTCTGTTTCCTTTTAACTTAGAACACGACATGATAACTTTTATACTTTTTGCCGATCTTGATGTTGGCGGGATTCGAGAATGTAAATATTGAATTACGAAAAATGGCGCAACAACAGTTGATTTGACTTTAACATGCCTTAAAATGTGTACTTTTTAAGGCGGTGGGATCGGTCATGTGATCAAGTCCGGTCCGCTTGGGTTTATCACGTTAATTTCGGATCGTATTGAGCGAGCTAGCTCGTTTGTGTTGCGAGCCGAAAAGGGGGGCGCGAGCCGAGACGGGTGCGCATCAGCAGAGTGTTTATCAAGCAAAATAAGCTCGCACCAAACGAGCTCGTACCGAGTAGTCCGAGCCCAGCCCGCGTGATAAACGTAGTCAATCTCTCGAGCCCAATCTTAGCCGATGACAAGTTCACTTAGATTATCCAAGTAAAAGTGCCACCCACAACCAACTTTGGCCGCTGACTTATAATTAAACTTAAACTTCGGCTTTAATTTATTGTAGGCCTATAGATAGGCCTACATATTTATTAGCAGGGATAGACAAAATTTGCTAAAGAGATTTGGTTATAATTAGGGATGCACATCGATACTTAATATCGATATCACCAACTAAACCTGTTCCAACTTATAAGTGGAACCATCAGATACATAACATTTCTCATGATTGGGTTCATCTGTGGTTTTTAATTAACCATGGCAACCGCCATACAGCCTTGAATCTAAAGTTGGGGTGCTCTCGTAATTTAATGTTAAACAGTGGTATATTTTAACAGTAGGTCACGAAATCGGTATTTAAGGGAAATTAGTTTACTGTGTAAACTTTATGTGAAAAAATAGCGAAGTTCTGTGCTTCTTTGAAGACGTGAGGTGGATTTGTGTTGGTCGCCTTCAGGTTCTCCATTAGAAATTTCACTGGATCACTGGATGTTTCAAATGAAGGTTTGAAAAGCTAAAAGCTATTACTACATTATTTTGAGACTTGGAATTTACTAATTGGTATTGAGAAGAATAGGTAGAGACTGATAATTGAAAACAGTCGTTTATTAATGCAGTTTCAATGCATCTTGTGCTGAAAGATTGTGACATTTGGAGAGTGTTTTTGTTTTTATCGTTTTAACAATATGTGTTGCATTCGATAATACTTGGTTATCAGTATTCCTATTGACAAGGCACTGAATTTATATTCACTGCATCCTGTGGGACTGATAAAACAAGGATATTATATTATATAGGAATCCGCGTTGGGGGTTCAAATTAAATGAAATATTTTTGCCAAAGTAGCCTGTAACTGACGACCTGGATTTAATTGAAATGGGAGTAAATACGCGTTCTTCTTGTAATAAAAATGAAATACCAATAAAAATAAACTTAAAAGAAAGTGGATAATGACCAGTTACGCAAAAATAAGAAGATATGTATTGGAAAAGCATTATTAGTAGGAGGTGCAACAAGTTTAAAAATCTCCGACGGAAAGAAATTGAGAATCATGAGATTAAGAAAAAAGAAACAGAAACATGGTGAAAAGAAGATACTAAAACGATTAGAAGATTTAACTATGCGGTTAAAAAAGTTGAAAGTGTGTCATGGGATCTAGCATGGGATGGTCCTTCAGACTTAGCACTAACAGCAAAGTTTGATCAAGCTGAGAGACTAGGAAGAAATCAAAAAAGGAGATAGAATGGATGTACCAAGAAATGCAGAGGGAGATAAATCAATTAAGAGAAATAAATAAGTCAACTAGAAAGAAATTTGGAGAAATGATGCAAGTTTTGGCTGAAAAAGATCAAGAAGATGACAGGAAATTCAACAGCTTGAAGAAATGATTCAAGTTGGGATATACATTGCGAACAACCAAGAATACTCAAAAGATGGTACACATTTGGATAGTGTTAGAACCAGATCGCTTGAAAATGCCGATACTGTTATGCATACAGATAATACAGACATTATATCTGAAGGCCTACCAGGTAGGATGTTCAAAAAAGGACTGCCATATGAACATAAAACAGACAAGAAGAAAACGACTAAGAAGATTGGATGTGGTACATCGGTGGAAATGACGGAAGGAGACATGTTACTTACTAAAGACAATGCAGCATTTGCAATTAGTGTAGGTCAGACTGAACAACAGGAAGAATTAGAGCCAGGGGATGAGTTGAATTATGTGCGAGATGTGGAGCAAGAAGAACAGTCCTTTGATTCGAAACAACCAATAAGTGACTGTCATGAAAAGATGAAGAGTTACACTGGGGACAATAAAACTACAAAAAATTCGAAAAATATCAAAATGATTATTGGAGATCTTTTTACTGCTAGTCCTAATGTATCATTGGCCTATTGTATAGGAGAAGACTTCACAATGAGTAATGGAATTGGAGTCCAATTTAAACATGCGTTTGGAAGGGTTGATGAACTAAGAGCTCAAAAAAAAGTTGTGGGACAAGTAGCAGTACTTGAGGAAGAAGCAAGGTATATTTATAGTCTTGTTTCAAAAAGGAGAACACAAAGAGATAAACCAAAACTCATTGACCTTTACAAATGCGTAACATCAATGAAGAAACACTGCTTGCAACACGGGGTCACTAAACTTGGTATGCCAAAGATAGGATGTGGACTTGATGGACTGAAATGGAATCAGGTTAGGAGTTTGTTGGAGAACGTCTTCTCGAACACTAACATTGAAGTGTCCGTGTACAAGAAACAGAACAACAGGACGGAATCAAGTGAATTAAATAGATTCACTTTGAATAAAGAATTGAAGGCAGATTCAATATTGGAGGTAGTAGACATAAAACAGCCTCAAATGAAGAAGATACGAGTCATTGGAGACTCCCTAGTCAGGAATGCAGGACACATTCTTAAGAGTAGCGGTCACAAGGTGGATTGCTTCCCAGGTATCAGGGCGGACCAACTACGGCGAGTTATGGAAACCAGCTTGAAATGTGAAGACGAAGATACGGTTATTGTACACGTAGGTACGAATAATGTCAAAGGTTGGATGAAACATGATTATATGGTAAGTGATATGTGGAATGTCGCAGTAGGGACAAAACAAATATTTCGAACGGCCAATTGGATTCTCTCCGGAATAATATATAGAAGCGATGTTCCAAATACTGTTATAGAGATAGTTTCAATGATAATATTGAGTGGATAGCCCATGAACTAGGTGGCCAGTTTTTTGATCCTAACTGGTGGATACGCGATGATTGTTCGGCCCAAGATGGACTGCATCTTAATAAGAAAGGTTCCGAAATAAATAATAAATAATAAAATAAATAAATAAAAAATATATAAAAAATAAAATAAATAATAGTGTATCTGGAAAAAATGGGCTGCGATATTGGAGTGCCGCAGGGTAGTGTTTTGGGGGGTTTACTTTTCCTTATATATATAAATGATGAACATTTGCTGTCCTGAAGTTTTTTTAAAGTTATTTGCTGATGATGCTTTAGTATTTGTAGCCGGTAGTAATTTCAAGGAATTATGCGACAGAATGAATAGAGCAATTGTGAAGATAGTGGAATGGTTTGCTAAAAATATACTTAAATTAAATGTAAGTAAGTCAGCTTGCATGTTAATAACAAGTTCTACTAAAAAGAGGAGAGCTATATTGAAAGAAAACCCTGAGAGAGTTATGATAGAAAATCAAGTATTACAATTCCAGATCACTGTCAAGTATCTTGGTGTTATGATCGATGCCATTTTATCTTTTAATGAACATGTATCATATATTTGTAAAAAAATCTCAAAAAAGGTTGGACTGCAATTCAGAATAAGTAAATTTTTATCACATTGGGCAAAACTCTTACTTTTTAAGACTATTATAGCTCCGCATTTTGATTACTGTGCTTCACTTCTCCTGTATACCAATAAAAGCAATATTGACAAGTTGCAAAAAATTCAATCAAAGGCAATGAGATGTATTCTGGGTTGCAATAAAAGAACACATAGGAAGGATATGTTAAATACGTTAGGTTTCCATTCCGTAGAACAAAGAATTATTTTTTAAAGTACGTTGTTTTTACATAAAATAGTATGTGATACAGGTGATAACTATTTAAACGAATTTCTAATGAATAACTGTGAAAACCATAATCATAACACTAGGAACGCCAACCAGTTTTTTATTAAAACCATGACAAATTGTAGTTCTGAAAGGTCTCTTTTTACTAGTGGCATTAGAATGTACAATAAAATTCCTGATAATGTGAAGGGTCAATC
Source organism: Sweltsa coloradensis (assembly GCA_024449915.1). Lineage (NCBI taxonomy): Eukaryota > Metazoa > Arthropoda > Insecta > Plecoptera > Chloroperlidae > Sweltsa > Sweltsa coloradensis. The sequence goes on from JAMZAV010004008.1 coordinate 48,648, forward strand.
CATATATTTGTTTAAAAAGCAGTTGCGAGTGATTTTGTGAAAAAGGAGTGTCTATTCGGTAACTAAGTGGTGATAAAGGATGTCGTCTGCGGGCATTGGGGAGGGGGTTTAAAAAAAATTTTAAGTCTACATTTTAAATAATAATAATTTTAGTATTTTGTTAGATATAAGGTTGCTATTATTGTCTTTTAGTTTGTAGGCCTACTTGACTGTCCTGTATTGGATGTATGAAATCAGTGTAATGTATACTAGTTCTGCTGAACTAAATGAAATAAAGAACATACATACATACATACAAATAATGGCAGTACTATTTGAGAGGCTAGGGATGGGATTGGTTAGTTAGTTATTAGGGTTTAAGGGCACACAACACTAAGGTGCGGGATGGGATTGGAAAACAAAGATGGAATTAACTCAAAAAACTAAATACAGAGACAGATAGCCCAGATATACAAGGGATTATTGAAGAAAATTATGAAACAAGAGACAGAAATCATATACCTAGGACTAGAATGACTAAAGATTGTAATAGTTATTACATAATGGTTGTCAATTGCCGCAGTATTTGCAACAAAGTTGAAAGTTTTAAGAGTTTACTGGAGGTTTATCAACCTTCAGTAGTAGTGATTACGGAAACTTGGTTGGATGAGGGATTCCTCAACAGCGAGCTGTCAATTGATAATTACATTCTGCATAGAAGAGATAGAAATAGACATGGGGGAGGGATAATGATTGGACTTAAGAATGGAGTAAGGAGTTGTTAAATGGTTAGATGACCTACATGAAATGATGGGCATGAGATTACAATTAGGTTGCACTACAATTGTTAATTAATTTGCTATTTATTGTCCACCAAATGGAGGGTTGGAATGTCTAGAGAAGCTGAGGGAAAAAGTTAAACAGGTAAATATGTATCAAAATTGTATTATAGCTGGAGATCTAAATTTGCCTCAAGTAAAATGGGAAGTTGGTACTATAACAGTGGAAAGAAACAAAAAATTAATATCAGATATAATGGAAGAAGGATTTGCTCAGACGGTTGAAAGTGGTACTAGATTAAGCAAAAATGGGAAAGATAATGTTTTAGATGTTGTATTGTTCGGCCTGATACTATGAGGATAAGAACGGGAATAGTTGATGGAATAAGTGATCACAAGGTGCCTATTGTAGAAATCAGATTGGAGTTAGGTAAAAGTTGTAGATTGGAGGCAGAAGTTAAATGGAGTTATTATAAAGCTGATAAAAAAAGCAGTAAAAAAGGGAATTTGAAGAAAGGTTTGATAATTGGAATAAAGATGATTATCATGATTAAGATAATATGTGGAATCAATTTGTTAAAGTTTGCCAAGAAGTGAAAGAAAATCTAGTACCAAAGAAAGTAATAAAAGGAAATACTGATCCGATTTTTACACTAAAGAAGTTAAGAGATTAAAATAAAAAATAAGAAAACTACATAATAAACTGAGAAATTCTAGGCTGTTAAAACATAATAGTTTAATGGAACTAAGGAAGCAATTAGACAAATTGAAGTTGGATGCAAAGAACAAATATATGGAGAGCATGTTTAATGAACAAAACCGCCAAGAAAGTTGGAATAGTATGTATAAATATGTTAGTAGCCATAAGAGATAGGTAGATTTGCCCACATTAGTTGATCAAAATAAAAATTACATAACGGACAGTGAGAAGGCAGAAGCTCTTAATCAATACTATGACAAAGTTTTCCACACTGAAGGTATTGGGGGATATGAAAGTACAAATAACAATTGGAATGATAGTGAGGTGATAATAAATGATAATGACATCATGAGCATAATTAGAAAACTTAAAAATAACAAATCTCCGGGGCCTGATGGAATAAATAATGTGTTTATAAAAAAAAGCTAGTTGGGGGATAGTGCCATACTCCAAGAAGTTATTTCAAAAATCTATAGACATGGGAAAACTTCCAAAGTTATTTCAAAAATCTATAGACATGGGAAAACTTCCAGAGCAGTGGAAGAAAGCTATTGTTATTCCAATTTATAAACGTGGGGGAAAGGGCCGAATAGATAATTATAGACCTGTCAGTCTCACGTCTTCAGTTTGTAAAATCATGGAGAGGATAATAGATATTAAAATTAAAAATATTATTGAAGATGAAGGAGGAATAGCAAGTACACAGCATGGGTTTCGTAAGGGTTATTCTTGCAAAACTCAGATAACAAGGTTCACTCAGGACATAGCTGATACACTTGATGATAATAATAGTAGGGTTGATACAATATTTATTGACTTTCAAAAGCATTTGACAAAGTAACACATGAGATTTTAATGGAGAAATTTGGCAACAAATAAGAAATAATAAAATTGTGAAATGGGTTGGGGACTTTTTGAGAAATAGAACTCAAAGAGTAAGAGGAGGGAATGCAATTTCAGAAGAGATTGACGGTACTTCCGGAGTACCTCAAGGCAGTGTGCTAGGACCAAATTTGTTTTTTATTTTTATAGATGATACACAGATAGGAATTAAATCAAAGGTTAGACTTTTTGCGGATGATGGAGTGTTATACAGAAAAATAACTAAAGAAAAAGATGTTAACATAATTAAAGAAGACTAGACAGTAATTGAAAAGTGGGTAGATATAAATAAATTGGGTTTGAATGTGAGAATGTGAGTAAATGTAAGGTTATTTCATTTAACAGAGCTAAGAAAAAAGCGGAAATAAATTATAAGTTGTGTGGTAAAACACTAGATATTGTCATCAAGTACAAATACTTGGGAGTGTTCTTGGATAACAATTTAGATTGGGGACAACATGTTGAACATATAAGTAAAAAATCAATAAATTCTCTAAATTTTGTAATGAGGCAGCTAAAAGGAGTTCGCGTAGAAATAAACGCTAAAGCATATAAAGCTCTAATAAGACCAATTTTGGAATATGGAAGTGCGATATGGGACCTAAGGATAAACATATAAAAGCATTAGACAAGGTTCAGCGATTAGCAGCAAGGAGAGTAACTGGAAAAGTAAAGAGGTGGAGATGGATAAATGAATATAAGGGAAGGAGGATAAGAACTTATGATAGTGTTACTAAAATGATAGAAGATTTAGGATGGGATTCTCTGAAGATGAAAGAAAGGAGAAACAGTCTGTGTAACTTATTTCGTGCTACGAAAGGAATGGAGGGATGGAATGAGATTAGTGGAAAGATTGTAAAAGGATTTTACAAAGGGAGGAAAGACCAATACTGGAAGTTAGAATGTAATGGGTCAAAGAAGGATGTTGGGAGGTGGTCATTTCTCAACAGAACAATTGTGGAATGGAATAAATTGCCCAGCTGCAGCTGTTGAGGAATCCAAAGTGAACAGTTCAGAAAATGTTTGGAGGAAGTAGATAAAGAATAACATTTGTTAGGTCATTGTTTGTTAATTTTGATATTGTAATTAATTGTTAATGTAAAAAAAAATGTAATGTTAAGGATGTTTGGAAGAGGTATACATAGAATACCATTTATGATGTATAGTAGGGGAGCATTGGTTAATTTCGTGGCCGAAAGGTGAAAGAGCTATGTATGTGGTATCAATCGATTCGTATTGATCCATAGATAAACAATTTCGTTGGTGAGTCTTGATTTTTTGGCAGAGACAAGCCATATCTAAGACAAGATAGCCGCCCGCTTTCGAATTTTAAACTAGCATATCTTCGTAAGTATTTGACCGATTTCAATTTAAAAGATACCATTCGAAAGGTAAATGATAGAAATTTAAATTAATTTTTTCAAATTTTCACGAAAATCCCATTTGTTTGAGGTTATGTTACAAAAACTTTAACTGTTAACTTTACACTTTCTCGTTATGGAACGATATTTACTAGGTAAAAAGGTTTTACATTTTCTTAACTTGCATTTTTGGTAGATTATTTCTATGTGTTTTTAATGAATCCACGCATTTAATTTTCTGACAATTATAGCCTGAGTTAATGTAATTGAAGCAATGGGATGTGTAGATGAATATATGCTACTACTGTGTGATCTTTATGTTTCAAATACATTTTGTCGAGACACAATTGGTGAAACAATTAGATATTTGGTATCAATCGATTCGTTATGAACCGAACTTAAACAATTTTGATTGGGTAAATTTCGATTTTTTTACTGAGACCTTCCCTGGGCAAAAAAAGATGGCCGCCATCATTGAACATTTTAACTAAATATCTTTAAAAGTATTTCGCCGATTTCAATTTTAAACGTACCGTTGAAAAGGTAATAAAAAGAGCTACAAATGATATATCAACAATTTTCCAGAAAGTTTAATATTTTTGAGGTTATGTTTGGTTTGAGTTTTTGGTAATTTTAACGATTTTTTCAGAGCACAATAGGTGAAACAACTATGTATGGGGTATCAATCGATTCGTTATGAACCGTGATTTAACAATTTTGATGGAAAAAATTTCGATTTTTTACTGAGCCCTTCCCATGGCAAAAAACAAGATGGCCGCCGCCAATGAGCCTTTTGACTCGCATATCATTAAAAGTATATATCCGATTTTTAATTCACGTATACCGTTGAAAAGGTAATTAAAAGAGAAATAAACTATATATTTACTATTTTGTTGAAACTTTAATATTTACTAAGGTTATGTTACAAAAACTTAAGTTATTTACCACACTCGTCATCGTTATGGAACTTATGGCGCATATATTTACATGACCAAAACGGTTTTTGAATATGTTTGGCTTGTTTATCCGTAGCATATCTCTTTATGTATTCAATAAGTCCTTACCTTTTATGTTCCGACAGATATATCCCGAGATAATGTATTTGAAGCGACGGCATGTGTAAATGAATAATAATATATTCATCGAGAATTTTGATCTTGATGTTTTGAACACATTTCGTAGAGGCACAATAATTGATGAAAGGATTATGTATCTGGTATCAATCGATTCGTTATGAAACGTACTTTAACAATTTTGATGAGGTACCCGTCGCAAAATAAAAACAAGATGGCTGCCGAAAAAAACTTTGTAACTTATATATTTTCTAAGATAATTGACAGATTCATTTCAAAGGTACCGTTGGAAAGGTAATTAATGGAGCAAAAAAGTATAAACTTGCAATTTTCACGAAACGTTTATATTTACTGAGGTTATCTTGTTACTACACTCTATCGTTACAGTTATGGAACAAATATAACGTATATATGTATATATTTTGTTTAACCTTTGTTTTATAGTAAGCGACTATGACGCTGTTATTTTGGTACCATAGACAGAAATTAATAAAAGTTCTTCCACCGGGGATTGAACCCGGGACCAGTTGGAAAGAGTATGACATTGACAGCCTAGGTCCCGAGTTCAATCCCCGGTGGAGGTATTTTTTAAATTTCTGTCTTAATATATACATTTTTTGGTTTTTAGAGATTTTCGTAGCCGATATGTATGTCATTGTTGTTGTGTTGATGTTTTAGAGTTGGTTGTGTTTGAAGTCTGTAGAACAGAATGAGTTATTAGTTTTGGCTGGCGCCCAACAAGATAAGCACGAACCCAGCCCTGGAGGTAAGCTAGACCTCAGCCTAGACTAGATCAGAGTTTGTGAAGAAACAGATCATAGATAGGCCTACTACTATACCTTTGGACTAGGCCTACTGCACGTGCGACGACTCGAAGCGGTCACTTAATTTATTTCTCTGGTTATTAATTACTTTGTGTCAATCCAAGGCCATTAATTCGATCCCTGGATCCACTAGTTTGGGAACCTGTTACCTAGACGCGGGTGTTACTCTGCCGCACCAAAACAGAAACTCTACGAGATCAGCTGTGATTGTCCAAGGGGCGTGACAAATAAAAAAATAAAACAAGGATGTCGAACCACCTTGATACCTTGTCTTGGGATGAGTTACGTGCGAATTTGTCTGCTAGAGGCCTATCCTCTAATGGCACAAAAGCGGAATTGCTTGAGAGAGCGAAACAGGCAATTGTAGAAGAGGAGAGAGGAGCCATAGCGCAGGCAACCCAACCCATCCCACAACTTCCATTAGGCCTAGTTGACCAACAAGATGACATCCTTAATATGTTGTTGCAAATGCAAAACCAGATACAAAAACTAGAGGGTAGCCTGGCAGCAACCCAGCTAGGGCCGCCATTAGACTTCGAGACCACACCAGAACTAGTTAGTACCAGTAGGCCTTTAACCCAATAGATCTGCCAGCGTCAGTAGCCCTAGGTCCCCCAGAGACATTCCACTCAAAGATCTTATTGCATGGTCAATACCCACATTTAGTGGCTTGATGTTAATGAGTTATTAGTTTTGGCTGGCGCCCAACAAGATAAGCACGAACCCAGCCCTGGAGGTAAGCTAGACCTCAGCCTAGACTAGATCAGAGTTTGTGAAGAAACAGTTCATAGATAGGCCTTCTACTATACCTTTGGACTAGGCCTACTGCACGTGCGACGACTCGAAGCGGTCACTTAATTTATTTCTCTGGTTATTAATTAATTTGTGTCAATCCAAGGTCATTAATTCGATCCCTGGAACCACTAGTTTGGGAACCTGTTACCTAGACGCGGGTGTTACTCTGCCGCACCAAAACAGAAACTCTACGAGATCAGCTGTGATTGTCCAAGGGGCGAGAAAAAAAAGAAAAGTAAAACAATGATGTCGACCTACCTTGATACCTTGTCTAGGGATGAGTTACGTGCGAATTTGTCTGCTAGAGGCCTATCCACTAATGGCACAAAAGCGGAATTACTGGATAGAGCAAAACAGGCAAATGTAGAAGAGGAGAGAGGAGCCATAGGGCAGGCAACCCAACCCATCCCACAAGTCCCATTAGGCCTAGTTGACCAACAAGATGCCATCCTTAATATGTTGGTGCAAATGCAAAAAACAGATACAAAAACTAGAGGGTAGCCTGGCAGCAACCCAGCTAGGGCCGCCATTAGACTTAGAGACCACACCAGAACTAGTACCAGTAGGCCTACAACCAATAGATCTGTCAGCGTCAGTAGCCCTAGGTCCCCCAGAGACATTCCACTCAAAGATCTTCTAGCATGGTCAATACCCACATTTAGTGGCCTAGGATTTGAAGACCCGGAGGATTTCTTACGTACTTGCGAGGAGGTATTTACAGACGCGGATATCCTAAATTCGTGCTGGGTGGCTATTGCCACTGGCCATCTCCGAGGAGATGCACAACGTTGGTGGCAAGGCCGCCAATATTCTAGGCCGACATGGGAAATATTCAGAACCAACATGAACATCCGCTTCAACGATCCGTCGCTGCTTGAATCTCTTGCCGCGGAACTACATGGAGAAAAACGAAACAAAGGAATACAAATTGAAACGTTTATTCAACAAAAGGTACTGCTGCATCAACGCCTATACAAGGACCGTCTGGCTTCTGCCTCAATAAGGAATACTATTGAGCTACTTGACAATCGAATACGCCCATTTCTACGAGCACCGCTTTCTCAATCAATCGAAGAGCTCACGACTCGAGCTATTCAAATAGAGCGTGATCTCGAATCTGAGGACAGTCCCCAAAGGATCACCGAAAGCAGGCCATCACAAAATGCACCTCAAGAAGTGGACGTACTACTGGCAAGCCGACGATCAACAACATCACTGGAGACAACGATGCAATAGTCTCAAACAACATCAAACAGAGACGTTGAATGTTACAATTGCCAAGGATTGGGTCACTACTCCTCCGATTGCGATCAACCTCCTACCATCTGCACTCCCCTTTTTTTCTATATTATTCGATTCATTCATAAATTGCATTTAATATCCTTTTTATTTGTTATCAAATTTGTTGAGTATTTAATGCATTGTTGTAATATTACTATTTCAAAGTTCATTGTTGTGTCTGCATCTATGTAATTAGATTTATTTAGTTGTCCTCCTTTGTAAATCAGTTTTTATAACAAAATAGGATATACGTTAAAGAAAGAAAGAAAGAAAGAAATAAGAGCTGCTCATCAGGTAAACGGAATGGGGCCCCAACGAGTGGATTAAAACAAACAAGTGACATCGGACACTGGGACAATTTGTACCGGGAGAAATTAATTGAGATGTGTAGATTGAAAAACTGCGAAAGAGATAGTTTAGATGAAAAAGAGAAAGGTCCGGAAGAAATCTCCGTGTTGGAAAATGATAGATAGATAGATAGATAGATAGATAGATAGATAGATAGATAGATAGATAGATAGATAGATAGATAGATAGATAGATAGATAGATAGATAATCGTCTTTATTTTCCAGGCGGGATTAAGGCCAGCTAAACCTTTTCTTCCATCCAACCTTTAATATAAATACATTTTCAGATTTCTAATTTGTGAATAAAATTTTTTGAATTTACAATAAAATATTTGATAAAATAACATTAATTTACATTTGTAAAGTGCATAGACTACATATTATACATATTACACATTTATACTCTCATTCATACCATAATTATAAAGTGAATTGACTACAGAAGTTAAAAACAAGCAAAGGCATATTGTGAGTTTAGACATATTGTGCATTTTATTTATCAGTATTCTCATGGCATTTTGTGAAATATAATTCATGAATTTTACTCCTTAAGATATTATTACTATTGATATGGGTGTCCTTGATGTTTGACGGTAGAGCGTTCCAAGTTCTTCTTGCACTGATAGTGAATGAATTGTCGAGTAAGTTTGTCCTGTGAACGGGGAAAATGAGTTGAGTACCTGTCCTTGATCTAGTGTTAAAGAGATGATTTGAATGGAGATACGTGAAGTTGGTAGCAAGATAAGACGGTAAAGAAGTTGATAATACGGTAAAGAAGTTGATAATACGCGATGAATGAGACAGAGTGGAGGTTACGTCGATCATTTAGACAAAGCCATTGAAGATCTTTGTAACTTGGAGTTACATGATCAGATTTTTTAATACCCATAATGAAGAGAAGGAGAGCCAAGAGAATGACTGAGAGACCAAAACTTACACAGGCATCAGTAGCATTGATATCTAATCAAGTAGTATACCCAGACACTCTGGCAATCGAAGTAAGCATTGCAGGCCTCCACTTCCAGGCTAAATTGGACACTCAGGCTACATTGAACTGTGTGGACGCTGACTTTGCTGACAACTTACGGCTGTCAATAGACACAGAAGAAGTAGAGATAAGAAGAGATACAGACTTGATAGATGAAGATGATTGTGGACTATCCACTAAAGATGAGGGATTTCAAACAGATGAAGCAATATCAACAAGAGATTAGAAGAGATAAGATTTTTGTGTGGCTCGTTGGTCTTGTGGTTAGCGTATCTGCTTCCAATGCAGAAGGTCCAGGGTTCGATTCCCGCTAAAGTCAGAAGTTTTTTAACTTCTGATTTGGACTTAAGTCCATCAGTTCTTGTCTTAGGAGTTTGTAAACGGTGACTTTGGAGCCGTCCTAGCAACGAAGCACATAATAAATTTCAGAGTTGTTCTGAATCGGCCTTGTTGATTCTGGCGTTGATTCGCGGGTGTTCGCACTGTCCATACCACTGATTGCTATATTTCCGATTAAAAAATATCGATCTTTGGTTGGTTATCGCTCACTCGTCGATTGCGTCGGGGCCTGCAGGGTTGGTTTGGTCGCTTTGATTTAAAGTCCCCCACTGAAAATCAGTTATATAACTGAGTGGGTAGACTCTAAATAAAAATTTATTTTATTTATTTTTATACAGACTTGACAGGTGAATATGATTGTGGACTTTCTACTAAAGATGAGGAATTTCAAACAGATGACGCAATATCAACAGAGATTAGAAGAGATACAGACTTGACAGGTGATCATGATTGTGGACTTTCTACTAAAGATGAGGAATTCCAAACAGATGACGCAATATCAACAGAGGTTAGAAGAGATACAGACTTATCAGGTGGAGATGATTGTGAACGATCTGATGAGGATGGTGTTTTCAAAAGTGAAGTAATTTCAACGAATTTAAGTAGAGATACAGATTTGTTAAGTGAAGTATTAGCAGATGATATAACCAAATGCAGAAGAAGGAATACATGCAGGTTTTGAACCTAAATGGATTGGACCATCTCACATCATGGACAAAATCGGCAATGGTATGGACACAAATTGATTGCAATATTCCAAGAGGGGCTACACAAAGTATCACCGCACCCAGATACAGAAGATACACCAGCGTGATCCTCGCTCGATTCATTACTGCTGACGACGCGTCTCGTGTGAACGAGGAAGAATTTCCGCTAGAAATGCAGATCCAGGAGGGGCCAGAGCAGGATGTGTGACGTTAGCTTTGGACGAAGACACTATCGTCGACCCACCGCCCAAACAACGAGCAGCAGACCGACAGAGACGAGAGGACTACATAGGAATAACCATTTTTTTAAGTTCTCAGTAATCGCTTCGATCACCAAGAACTTAAGTCTGTAGGGGAGGAATGACACCACCTGTACAATGTTAGATACATTGTGGCAGCAGAAGTACCTTGTTCACAAAATAGTATTATTGTTGAGAGAGTTGATGTTTAAGAGTTGGTTGTGTTTTGATGTCTGTAGAACAGAATGAGATAATAATAAATGATTTTATTGAATGTAGTGGTTACATGGTTTGGTACAATATTTGGACAGAAATTCCTGAAACACATAAAACAAAAATGTTCGTAACTTTCTACTTGTTGAAAGATAGGGTTAGCACACATGATGGATAATGTAATGAGTTATTAGTTTTGTCTTAATAAAAGAATAGAATATACGAGGCGAAAAGATCAATCTTCCACAATATGCGTGACACAGATTACAAACGTTACCTGAACAAGATGGAGTCTGACATTATAAGTAATCCGAAAAACACATGGCGCTTTATCGGAGGTAAAAAGAAGCAATTAAGAGTGCCAGTGGAAGTTGAATTAAATGGTGTTCGAGCGGATGATGCCAAGACGTGCTGCAAATTATTTTCAGACTTCTTTAAGTCAGTATTTCTCCCCAGTGCAGCGCCTAATTCGTCTACTGGTATGAACGGTCAGCATTCTTACCCTGTTGGGAGTCTGGCTCTTTAACTGTAACTGTGAATGATGTGGAGGTGGCATTGCGTAAACTTAAGAGTGGCAAAGCTATTGGCCCAGACGGCATTCCCATAATATTTTGAAGCAGTGCAGTGAGTCGTTGTCGTGCCTTTGTCGGTGTTGTTTAATAACTGTATAAAAAAGGGGGTGTTCCCATCAAATGGAAAACAGGGCAAGTAATTCCAGTACTAAAAAAAAGGTAGTCGTTATAAGGTTGTTAACTATCGTCCGATAACTCTCTTGTCAACGTTTTCTAAAGTATTTGAGTCAATCCTTCACAAGCACATTCTGCATCACGTGTCTGACAGTATGCTGCTTCACAGCACGGGTTTGTACCGAAAACGGTCTACAGTTACTAATCTTGCAAATTTTACTTACAATGTATCTCTAAACACGAATAATAAAACTCAAACTGACGTCATATACACTGATTTTTCAAAAGCTTTTGATACCGTGGATCATACTTTACTTTTACATAAACTGAAATGGTTTGCATTTACGGCTGTGTATTTAATTTATTGGAGAGTTATCTAACGGGTAGAAAGCAAACCGTGGTGGTCAATTCTGAGCACTCTATGGCAGAGTGCGTGACTCTGGTGTCCCACAAGGGTCGATTTTAGGGCCGCTTCTGTTTGTTTGTATGTTAACGACTTACCTAATTGTGTGAAACATTCTAAGGTGCTAATGTATGCCGATGATGTAAAACTGTTTTGCCCAATTACGTCAACTTCTGACTGTAATCTGCTGCAGCAGGACATTGATTCGTTATCTCGTTGGTGCAAGGACTGGAAACTAGATCTTAACGTCAAAAAATGCTGTGTCATTTCTTTTACCAATAAAAGAATAAGGACGATACATAATTACATAATAAATGGCGAACGTCTATCAAGGTGCACGGAAGTAAATGACCTCGGTGTCACAGTAAGTCACGATTTGTCGTTTAATAGGCATATTTTTAAAATCATTCCTAAATCCATGCGTCTACTGGGTTTATTAGGAGAAATGTTTTAAAAGAATTTTCACCAAAAACTATATGTATGCTATATTTTTCCATCGTGCGTAGCACCCTTGAATATGCCAGCCCTGTGTGGAACCCTAATAACAGCCATAAAACCAATACTGCCAGTTTAGAAAGTGTGCAGAGGAAACTGATTAAAATGCTTTGTTTTAAGGCGCGGGTTCCTTATCACAGAGATGAGTACATGGACATGTGTTCCGCTGGGGGATTTCTTACTCTACAGTCTAGGCGTAACGTCACTGATCTTGTATTTCTTTACAAGATCATACACAATTGCTTACTGATAATAACTTGTTGGACAAGATAAACTTCCGTGTACCTTCTAGAGCGACTAGGGAAAGGGGCATGTATGTTTTACCAAAATGCCGTATAGATGTTTTTCGTTACACTTGCCTGAATCGTATTCAGGAAGTTTACAATGATCTAGCTCCGTCAGAGCTAGATCCATTAAATGTGTCCTTGGCTTCTTTCAAGAAAGCAATTCGTGATTATGTGTAAATTTAATTTTAATTTAATTTTAAGGTTGACTTTGACTATTACTGTCTTGTTTCTTTTCTTTTCTTTTTTTTTTTATATGTTTGTACCTATGTTCTTGTGTATGTCATTTTGAGTTATGTTTTGCATATATGTTTGTACATGTGTCTATGTTTTTATTATACGTTACTGGTGGGGCTTGCCCTGTTAACGATATATTGACAATAATAAATAAATAAATAAATAAATAAATAAAAAGATGAATATCACAAACCGTGGGTGTATTATTACTAGTATATACTACGAGTCCGTGATAACCTAGACGGCCATGGGGCCAAGACTAAGCTGGTGTGTGTGTGTCGGAAGTATAGTTTTAAAGCTGTTTAGTTGTTTGGGCACTGTAAATAGTCTTGTTATTTCACTAATACATAGTGATGTAAAATGTTCGAGCATTTTTCTTTGAGAATATTCTCAAAAATATTCTCGAGTCCGAGCATTTTTCCCAGCAATTT